>WEIT01020463.1:21509-54045 GCA_013389985.1 Dryoscopus gambensis | reverse complement strand
ACAAAAGCATAAAGCTCCAGGCATCTGTCAATGAAACAATAATTTACTATGACTGCTAGAATTTCAGAGACTGAACTTTATGGCTAGAATTAAATACAAGCCTCACTCTAGCTTTTGTATGCAGCTAGGCTTGGAGGTCGGTTGGATGTGAATTTGTCAGGCTGCTGTGGTTCCTAACTTCAGGTTCACCAGGAGCAGGGCTGAGCTGGTGTTCTCAGTACATGGACACACACACACACACTGTGGACACAGCCAGTCACTGACAGAGTAACACATACAGGAGAGTTATGTCTTTACAGGCCCAGGCTTTACTACCCACACTGGGGTGGTAACCCCAGTTACTAACCAGCACTGCTGGGACATGGACATCAGAAATGGCCTGGTGCTGCTCTTATCCACCTCATAATTATGCTCCAAGCTGTTACCAGATCTCACAGCCTCAGCTCCTGCAGACTCACAAATGCATCCTCTGGCAGATGGTCCAAATCTAAATTCCCCCACAGCCAGCTCTCAAGCCCTTCAGTCTCTGCAGGAGCTGATTCCAGACTTGTGATCTCCCATGGGGTGCAGGCTCCAGGACTTACTTTCCCTGTTAGTTAGGTTGATGTTGAGTCTGTAAATATCATGCACAGTCAGAGAGCACTGTTATCCAGAAAAAAGAAATAGTAGGGATTAAGAAGGTGGGAATGACTGCGCTGATGAAGTGCAGGGTTTGCCTGGAAAAATGCACATGGTTATGCATCAGCATCCTCTCACATACTTGAGCATTCCTGATCCATTCTATCTCTCCCTTTATCCATGTTTGCCCTTTCCCCTAAAGATCCTGTGAGAAGTTTCATGTACTCTCACAGTTCCCTTAAAGCATCCCCTAACGACTTTAACACAATCCCGTAAGTTCCCTCAAGTATGCTGCAAGTTTGGTCTTTCTCATAACCTCATAATTAGCTCGCTTTCACTTCTGGTTAGTTGTAAAGTATAGCATGATTTGGGAGGGACCTTTCAAGGCCATCTATTCCAATCCCACACTAGATCAGGTTGCTTAAAGCCCCATGGAGCCTGATTTTGAACACTGCCAGTGGTGGGGCAGCCACAGCTTCCATTGGCAACCTCTTCCTGTGTCAGTCAGTGACAAGGGCCCTAGACTGAAGCAGTAAAATTTCAGCTAAAATGCTCTGTCTTTTCCTGAAGCAAATACAAATTTTCAAAAATGCCTTAAGCTTTCACTGGAAAGCTCTAGGTCTCAGTGCTTGCAGACAGGTGCAAGTGTGACATAGAGTTGTGAACATTTTGGTAGTCGTGAGCTACCCAAATGTCTCCATGTTTGTTTGTGTTTATAGACCTCTGGATACAAACAGAATAAAATAGAAAAATCAGAAAACAGAAGAGACAGACATAGCAAACAGTTCCCACTGGAATTTGGCTCATGCAGTCATGTCAGCTTCCCTTAGCTCTCTAGTAAACATACTCATCAGCAAAGTGTCTGTCTCCAGTCCATTCTGTTGATGGATGTGTTGAGGAGAATATCACCCTTCTGCTGCTCCTCCTCTTCTTCTCTTTTCAGCATTAGAAATCTGCAGCAGAGAATGAAAAATCCCAGATGGGCCAGTGATTCACACTGGCCATCAGTTTGGCACCACATGATAAAGATTTTTCAGCATTTTAATTCCTGAAGAGAAAAGGGTCAAATGGTAAAAAGTTATGAACTTTGCAGAAGCTTCCTCTAAAACTTATTTCTTCCTTATGAGTCTATTTACTTGAAGAAAAACTATTTTTCCACCAATCCACGGCTCTAGGTCTGGTTTAGAAAAAAAAAAGTGCATGGAAATGAATAATTAGCATAGTTGAAGTCTCATGTGAACCAAGTTGGTAAGTATTTGTGTATTCACCAATGAACATTGCATAAAAATTGTCTTCCAGCATTCTCCTGGCTGAATATTTGACTTTGTAATCCAATGGCCTGATATTGATGCTTTTAATTTTACTGCCTAAATCAAAATGATTTTCTAATTCACTGATCCTTTTCCCGTCTTTGCACAGGGGTTGAGCCTGCAGTCATTATGCTGGGAGTAATGCTGTTACTTGTCCTGGTGTTGTGTGCTGTGGGCCTGGCTTCTCTCATCAGGTGAGAATGAAGTTGGTGCCACTTTTAGCTTCTTTTCTTTAGCCAGCAGTTTAGACTATGCCCACATAGAAGGTCTGATTGTGCTCTTGGCTCTGCAGCCACATACCTCTTTGCATTTGTGATGTGTTGGCCCTGACTGCGTGCCAGGCAACCACAAAACCCACTCTATCTCTCCCTTCCTCAGCTGGACAGGGGAGAGAAAATACAACAAAAGGCTTGTGGATCAAGATGGGGTCAGGAAGAGATCATTCACCAATTACTACAACAGCCAAAATGGACCTGATGTGGGGAAATTAAATTTATTACCAGTCAAATCAGAGTAAGATAATGAGATACAAAATAAACTCTTAAAAACACCTTCTTCCCAGGCTTAACTTCCAAATTCTCTGCTTCCTCCCCACCAGTGGCACAGGGGCCAGGGAATGGGGACTGCAGTCAGTTCATTCCACATTGCCTCTGCTGCTCCTTCCTCCTGAGGGGAAGACTCCTCACACCTTTCCCCTGCTCCAGCAGTCTGTTGCTGGATGTGTCTGAAGCATTTGAAAGGTGGTTATCACTTTGGAAGTGCAAAGCATGACATATAAACCACAGAATCTGTTATGAGAACATGAGGGTTGAAACCAAGTCTTTTTCTTACTCCAGATCATTCTTGCCTGGATTTCTGTCCTTAATCATGTTTCCTATGAAACATGCGAGGCTGACCCTCTGCGTTTTCTCCATGTACTAAAGAGAAAGAAAATACCTCTGGAGAGAATTTGGAGCAATTATTTAGGATACATCTTTATTCTCAAGTTGATTCACTCCCTGTTTTGAACTGGGGTTCAGCTCCCTGGTCATTCCCATTATATATGTATTGTTCTGGGCATGGGATCTTTGGAGCAAAAGCAATAGTCTTCTGGGGAAGGAATAACTTCCAATAATTACATGTCACATCTGTGTCCCAACTCTATATCCAAGGCAGAAATGTGCCAGAATGGATTGGCTGGTCCAGGAGCTTTGGATTGCTCTTGGCAAGGTCACTATAGCCCCTGGAGTAGTTTTCTCTAATTATTGATGTCCACATGACCGAGCTTAGAGTGAAAATAGAAGGAAATTAGAAGGCATATTTACTCAGCACCAATGAGTTCAGCAGAGCAGAGTTCCTAGATTGTTCTGTCCAGCTTTGCCTCTCAGATAATTCCGACATGTTTTGTCTCCACTCCTGAATCATCCCGCCAAACCCACATATAAGGCCACCCAACAAGCAACACCCCAAACTGCTCCCCCACTTCCAGCACACAGCTGCTTCTGATAGAACTTCAGACTCTGACGAGGTTGCCTCCATCCACCCACAATTTGAAACCCTGCTCTGTTCCCTGGCCACCAGCCTCCACAATTAAGTAAATAAAAGACAATCTTTCTGCCAACTCTATTTGTAAGCTCTTCCACAAGCACCAGCTTGTGCTTGGGAAGGCTTGGTCATGAGTAGAGATGTATGGCCATCTGCAAGAGAGGTAAAAGTCCAGCATGACTCAGACAATGATTTATATTAGGGAGGGGCATGTCTGGAACTAAATTTAAACCACAGCATGGTCTGAGTTGAAATGTGGAATCTCTGGTCTTAGCTCTGTCAGGGATCTGCTGCGTGACTTTAAATGAGTCACTCCACTCTCTCTGCTTAGCTTTTGGCAGAGGAATGCTTTCCTCCCTGCTTAGGGACAGGATGTGATTAATCAAGCAAAGTTTTTCAGATGGACCTGTGAAATGTATGTGAGTGATGATATTTTTTCATGAAGATGAGTTGGGTGGCTTGGGACAGTGTGGTTAGAGAAAGATTATAAAATGTCACCCCGAGTAAAGCCTGTGGTTATGTGGCCAAGGTTTCCTCCCAGCTTTGAGAAGCTGTCTGTGCTCTTCTAAAATGCCCAAAATGGTACATGGTGAGGAAAAGTGAATTGTGGTGATTTTTGGGTTATTTTATGTGGTGATGTCCTTCTACAGTAGAGTCAGCAGAAGTTGACCTATTGTCCACCTCATCAGGGAAACACTTAGGAGAGTGCAGATCAGTCACCTGCTGTAGTGTTAACAAAGTTCCTTAACCAAAAGAGGTGACACTGAGGGCAGTGGGGGAGCTTTCCCTTTTTGCTCCTGGCTGAGGAGTTTTTGACTGTCTAATTGATACTGCTGCTTTGTGCTCAGTGTTAGACCTTGATGTCCGTTGAAACACTGGGATCAAAATGGTGAGGTGTGATGTCATGTGTGCCATACCGCTCATCCCGTGTAGCTTTCCCCTCTGTATAAACCTGTGACCATTACAAGGGCACATCTTGCTCTGTGCTTCACAGTGCACCATGCTTCACTATAGAGACTCAGACAGCATGTTTAGACATTAACTTTTGTCCAGGCAGCTCTTATAAATTAACTACAGCTCAGCTTCAGTCCCTAAGAAAGGCTGGTGTGCCTAAATGTGGTTTGCTCACGACCAGACCAGCTGGACTAATAAAACTTGTTTTTGTCTCCTAATGGAGAATGATTTGGGATATGACAAATAAAAGCAAGCAAAACAAAATATGCATTACATACACATCCAATTGATATTTGTAAGCAGATGAAATCCAGTTGTCTATTTGTGATGAGACCCTTTGAGATGATAGCTTTTGTTGTCTGTGAAATGGACAACTCTTGACTGAGGGAATTTGAGTCCAAGCCAAGACATTGTGATTTGTCCACTGCTTTCACCAACATCCATCCCCACTCCCACACCATTTTAGACCTTAAAGATCATCTAGTTACAACCCCTCTGCCATGGGCTAGAACACCTTCCACCAGACCAGGCTGCTCAGAGCCCCTTCCAACCTGGCTTTGAACACTGCCAGGGATGGGGCTGTTACAGCTTCTCTGGGAAGTCTGTGCCAGAGCCTCTGAACCTTCACAGAAAATAATTGCTTCTCAATATCTAATCTAAGCCTGTACTCTTTCAGCTGGAAGCCATTCCCCCTTGCCCTGTCACTCCATTCCCCCATCAAAAGTCCCTCTCCAGCTCTCTTGTACTCCCTTCAGGCACTGGAAGGTGCTCTAAGGAATTTCCGAAGCCTTCTCTAGGCTGAACAGCTCCAGCTCTCTCAGCCTGTCTCCACAGAAGAGGTGCTCCAGCCCCCTGATCATCTTTGTGGCCTTCTCTGGACCTGCTCAAACAGGTCACAACCTTTGTAAGTCAGGGGTCCCAGAGCTGGATGCAGCACTGCAGGCAGAGTCTAATACTGTAGGGAACCAAGATGTGGGGAACTCAGAGGAGGTGTGAACTGGCTACCTACCTAAAAATTATAACCGCGATTTTCTAACTCTTGCAGGCAGAGTATCTTGAACAATCAGCTTTTCAGGGGTCCAAACAAAATAGTACTGACCTTGAATGACCTTGTCTTCATCAACCCAGAGCTACACAGAAAGGTGAGTCCTTCTACTTGTGAAAGGAATCTAGTGGAACACTCTAGAACAGATTTGCTGTGTGGTATTTTCATACCCACGAAGCTCTAGAAAGTTCATTTCACTTCTTCATGTCATTTTCTACTGCATATCAGAAAATTTCCCATATGCTGAGTGGTTTTGAGTCTCAGATTAGATCTCAGAGCCTTTATGATGATATAAAATAGTAGCCTTGATTGTGTTTCTTCTAGCTGCCAGGGCTTATTCCTTGTTCTTGAGGTTGGATGGTGCACCATAGGGCATGTCCATATAGATAAATCATCTTACCCTCTAAAATAACGTGTCTGCATTCAAATATCTTGGGAACCATTCCTGGCACGAGCTGGCTCCTACCAAGAGCTGATGATCTGCTGGGGGACAATCCCATGATTTCCTTACCCAGAAATCTGTGCTGCAAGGCAGAGCTGGAGTGGAGGTTTACACCCAAAGGTGGTAGCTGTCTTGCACCTGCTTTCCTTGCCTTCCAGAGGCTGACCTTGGACAGTCTGACCGATGCAAACAGCATAGCAGTCAAGAGCAGAAGCCTGAAATCCGTAACCCGCTCCGCTTCCTTGAAAAGCACAGTTGCCACCCATGAAACCTCCAACGTGGCCTTGTATGAGGTAGGTAGGGACCTTGTGGAGCCTTCTCCCATTGCTTCTGTTCACTGGACTGCTCAAGGGGGAAAAAATTTTTGGCTGCAGTACTGTGGGTCCCAGGATGAATATACTGTGAACACACCCTAAGTATGAAAATAAGTGACTCCCAAGCATGTTCTTAGCAGCGTTTAAGGTGAATCTGCCCCAACCCTTACCCTGACACTTGGAGTCATGTGGGATGGTAATATTCAACATCCGTATGTAACATTGCCAGGTCTGGTCCTGTCAGAGAAGTCACCACCTAAGGTGGTGGCACCATGAAGAACCTTTGTTACAAGACAGTCTTTATTTGGTGACATCTCTAATAAGGGACTTTCTTACAAGATAGGATCCAAATACACAAATGGAAGCTCAAATTCCCCTTTGTGGCAATAGGATTGTATGGAGCTTAAGCAGAGGCAATGGCCAAGAAAATTCACCCCATCCATTAGCTCTTTCCTGAAAATGCAGCTTTTTGAAAAAATGGCATGGTAACTTTTCCTGAAGAGGAGCAAAATTAATTTGATTTATTATTAATGCCAGAGAAAAGCTCTGCCCAGAGTTATTTTCCTTTTAAATAAATTTATAATTGTTCATCAGATACTGACGCACCTTCCAGGCATGAAATTCTGATCCAGGTGAAGGTCCTGCCTCACTCC
Source organism: Dryoscopus gambensis (assembly GCA_013389985.1). Lineage (NCBI taxonomy): Eukaryota > Metazoa > Chordata > Aves > Passeriformes > Malaconotidae > Dryoscopus > Dryoscopus gambensis. The sequence continues at coordinate 47,185 of WEIT01020463.1, read as the reverse complement.
TTTTTTGAGGATTTGATGTGGATATTCTTATTTGGGTTCAGTATATAAAGAATCTATTACCAAGAACACCAAAAATCCCCAGCCACATTCAAAGTCAAGGATCTGAAATTCAGATCTGGGTCCCAAGCTAGCTGCTGCTCAGAGATTTGCTCTGTCAGTCACCCACCTGTACTGGGATTAGGGGACTGGAGCATGTCTCTTAAGAGGAAAGGTTGAGGGAGTTGGGCCTGTTCAGCCTCAATAAGAGACAACTGAGAGGGCACCTAATTGATGTCTGTAAATATTTGAGGGGAGGGTGTCAAGAGGATGGATTCAGGCTCTTCTCAGTGATGCTGAGCAGTAGGACAAGAGGCAAAAGGCAGGAACTGTTGCACAGGAAGTTCCACCTGAATGTGAGGAAGAACTTCTTTGCTGTGCAGGTGACCAAGCACTGGAAAAGATTGTCCAGGAAGGATCTGGAGACTCCCTCATTGGAGATATTCAAGAACTGTCTGGACACAATCCTGTGCAATGTGCTCTAGGATGACCCTGCTTAAGCAAGAAGGTTGGACCACATGGTCCACCACTGGTTTCTTCCAGTCTTAACTGTTCTCTGATTCTGTGATTGTGGACAGGGAGACTGGGTGTGGCTGAAAAAATTTCAGATGGGAGAAGTTCACAATCTGCGGCAAAGCTCCACCAGCATCTTAAGGAAGGTAGGAAGAAGGGATGATGACATGTGGAGAGAAGGTTTCTCAGGGGATGTTTGTGGCTTCAGGGTGTTTTTGTTGCCTTTGTCCCATGTTTATCCATTAAATCATGCATTGTGGTTGTCAATGAGTCTTGTCTGGTGAAATGTGGTAGAATGGACCATGCAAGACTCCATCTGACAAATTTACCATCGATACATATGTCAGAGTCAGCAGCTTGTAAAACCCCACCCTGGACCTGCCACTTCAAACTGGTGCAGTGCTAAATGTACAACGAATTCTTGATGTGACCTTGCCTGCAAAGGAAGAGTGGTTTGGGGAACTCATCCCTGCACAGTGTGAGGCACTGGTGGATTTTTTCACGTGTTATATGTTAACAGTGTGACAGACACAGTTGTGCACTTCTCTGGGGTTTGCTTTGTGTTTCCATCTAAGATGCCTCTCAGAAGCTTAATTTTAGTCTTCAATTTTATTATTACAAATTACAAGAAAACATATTTGTTTTCCATATTCAAGGCCATTAGTTGTTGACAGCTATTGCTAGCATAGCAGTGGCATTTTTATGCATGTAAAACTAACAAACTTACCAGGGCATGTCTCCAAAGGCACCAGTGATGGGTGACTTTGGACTCTCTAGGTACGATATTGCTTTCAAGTTCACATGCTGAGCTCAAACTACCTCAGCAAAGCCATTTTGGCCTAGTGAAAGATTCAATCCAGTTTGTCTAAATAAAACACAAATTTCTGTTTAGTTTGCTTTTGCTATCTTGCTTTGTCTCAATGGATAGACAAAGGAAAGCAAAGCTTGAAAAGACTGTTGAGTAGCCAAAAATAAGCACCAAAGAGATTTTTTGTTTCCCCATCCTTCTATGGAAAGCTATTTGGGAGTACAAAAGTTATAAGGGCATCTAGTGATATCAAGAAGCTACTGAGCAGATGTCTGGCTGACCTGCTCTCACTGTGATTCACTGTCTTGTTTCAGATGAAAGATCTGCGTCATGAAAATGTGAATCTGTTCCTGGGCTTTTTCTCTGACTGCGGCATCTTTGCCATAGTGACAGAGTACTGCTCACGAGGCAGCCTGGAGGACTTGCTGAGAAACGAGGATATGAAACTGGACTGGATGTTCAAGTCCTCTCTTGTGATGGATCTAATTAAAGTAAATCCATTGCTCCTGTTGCGGCATGATCTGCATGGGACTTTTCTGATGACTAAGCTATTTCAATCAGAACTTTGGGATTTTTATAATAACATGGAGAAAACATACACGAATGTAATTGTATCAGTCTTTAATGGAGACCTCTTATCCTTATTTTGTTGCCGTCTGAGAGAAGCATCATTTGGGGCAATAGAACTACAACCACACAGCAGGACAGGAGGTTAAAACTACTACTACACCAGGCCGCAACTGATCACTTAGAACAGTAGAATTTTGTGACAAATTCATTCTTTGCAAAGGCCCTTTCTGGTCGTAAATCAGAAATGCATCCACCATAGAACCAAACAGTATCCATCCTCTGCCGCAGCATGGCTGCACATATGGTGTCTTTAGCAGTGTTCACACTCCCAGTCGTGTCCCATGTTTTCATGCCTTAATGGCGAACTACTTATCTAGGACAGGTGGATTCCCGAGGTTAGACTGCTAGAACCATTCTTGCAGCTTGTGATCCATCTTCTGAACCTCCTTGAGGGAGCTGGGTAGAGGCACCCAGCTCTTCATGACATTCTTTGACCTAAATATTTGGTAACACATGTGTCCATTTTCTAATCCTTGTCTAAAAGCAGAGCTTCTGGGCGCAGTGAGACGTAGGGCTGCAGAGGGAGGCATCTGACTCTTCCCAAAGACTCTTCAAATATTACTTTAGGGTGCAGATATTTCCTGTTCCTAATCCATTTCTGAACCTCTCCCATAGTTTATTGTTTCGATCATTACTGCATTTGACATAGAGTCAATGCTGCATCTGATGCTGTCTAAGGTGACAAATTGGCTTGGTGTCTCTGAGTGCTGATGGATAAGATAATTCTTAAGGATCAACCTGGATTTTTTTCTGTGTTTCATAGGGAATCAGATATTTGCATCACCAAGATTTTGCCCATGGACGTCTCAAGTCTCGTAACTGTGTTGTGGATGGCCGGTTCGTCCTGAAGATCACTGACTATGGTTATAATGAGATCTTAGAGGCACAGAAATGCCCCTATATTCAACCTTCCCCAGAAGGTGGGTGTCATGAGGAAATGTTTATTTTTTTAAATATTTTTCCATTGATTTACCAGATATTTGCTCCAATATAACTTCAGGCCAGTGATCACACAAGGATTTACACGCTCAATCTCACTATATGTGCTTCCCTCTATACCACGCATTGTTATAAGAAAGGGTAAGCAAAGGTTTTTTTCAGACTACCTGAATGTGAAACAAATAGCAGGGTGACATGGTAAAAAACCCCATATTTACTGTAAGCAGTGACAGAACTTCAGCTTGTTGCAGTTGGAGAAGGACTGAATTGTCCCTGAAATCTTATCAGTACTGAATCTCTGTCACCAGTAGAATTGGCTTCATATCCTTAGACCCAACCCTATATTTGGTGTTGTACGTTAATCCAAATGCAAAGACACTTTTTTTGCTAAAATAAGTCATCTGAAACACAAAATGATGTAGGTCTCTTTGAAAGAGGTCCTCTACATGCCAAGCACCAAAGGCTCCCACGAAATTCCCACCACTTAGGAGCAGCATCTCATGGGATCGGGTTTGGAGACTTTGGCAGGATTTCTTTCACTTGGCCATTGCCTCGGGGTTCCTCTGGTATCCCAGTTTATTTTTGAAACCTGGTTTCAAGTAGTATGTAGTATTTTAATCAATCTGCCATGGGATTTGATGCCTTCACTTTTCCAGTGTCTCAGACAGGGCAGTTGTCAGACAGAAGACTTTCTTCTCCTCCCTTACAGAAGATAAATACATTTGCAGTGACAGAGATGTTCCACATTCCCATTACTCAGAATGCACAGTTACCAGGGTAACAATATCACAGTTTGAAGATTCGTTTCTTGATGAGGATGAATATGTTTTACAACTGTGTCTTTTGTTGCTTGAACTATTGGATTATGAAGACTGTTCATCGGATTGTCACAAACTGCTTTTACAGAAACTAATTTCATTTAAAAAGAACTACAGAAAATATGTTGTTAATTGTGGCTTTGTAACAGAGCAACAGCAGTAACAAGAAATTCAAGATTTGGTGCCACCATTTTTTCTCAGGAATATTTTCAGTCAAAAAAAAAGGTGTTAAAGCTTCTGGCTGTGGTAAGATGACTTCTTATGTTGAAGTTCATGGCTGGTATTATATGATACAAATCGTTGATATGGCAACTTTTAAAAAAAATCATGGAGTAGAACTTGGAAAATTCTTTTTTTTTGTTGGAATGGAAGTTTAGTATTTCTAAGACATCACTAGAAGTAAAAGATTTGATCCAGTAAATAATGAAGTATTTTCCATCCTTTCCTCAAATGATTGAAATAAGGTATTCATTTAAGCACTTATTTTGCAATAGTTTGCGTTCAAGTATAAGAAATGTGATGCTCTGGAATTTTTTTAGAATTGCTCTGGACAGCTCCTGAGTTACTGAGGGACCCAGACATGTGCAGAAAAGGCACATTCAAAGGGGACATTTACAGCTTTGCAATCATCCTACAAGAAGTGTTTGCTCGGGGTCCACCTTACTGCACATCACAACTCTCAGCTGAAGGTAAGCAACTATTACAGTATATTTTTAAGGCTTTGTGCAGAGCACTCAAAAAAGGTCTGGCCAAGTCCCCTTACTAAGAAGGCAATAATGTGTTAGTTTCGTGACCTTTCTCAGTGGCAGAAGTCTGTTTTCAACAAAACATTCACAATAAACATCAAAATGTGTAGTTCTCATCACAGCCTTGGTACATGTCTCATCACTGCTTTCACTGAGACTGGGGCTCTGTGTGCCCACCAGGATGCTTCAGACCACTGCAGCACCTCCAGTTCCCTGTACAAACTCTGACTTTTCATCATAGTGTGGGGTGAATTCTGATGGCAGAATTTCCCATAGCTTAGAAACTCCTTTGCTTCCCACACCTCAGCCTTTGTTTGTGCATCATGGGGGATGGAGTTTTTGAGCTGGACCCCTTGCCAGCATCCTATTTTGTCCATCTGCCCATCTATTTTTCCTCAATCCTTCGTTTTTAAAGAGACTTTCTCTTCAACAGAGGTCGAAGGAGCTCCTTAGGAGCTGCTCATGGTGCAACCAGGTTGTACATCCGTGGGAAGAACAAACTCACTGCAGTCAGGTTCAGGTCACAAGCACTTGAACGGGGAGGGAGTGGCAACAATCTAAAATTAGCTCATTTCATTGACAGCCCATTCTCAACACATTTTATGCTGGACAATCACCAAGTGGGATATGACAATTCAGTACCTGCCAGTTCAGCTGGAAAAATGGGGCCCTGACATTTCTGTGCCTGAAGACCCTGTCACAATGCAATGACAATGACATTAATGATGTATCCCACTCTGTAAATCAGAGCTGGACCTATGATGTAGACTATGATTCAATTACCAGGTTTCCCCCACCTTGTCCCCCTGCAGAACCTCTAGCAAATGTTGAACACAGTTCAGTCCTGTTTTCTAACCTGATAAAATGATGGATTTCTACTCATTGTGTCTCAGTCCTAAGGAGCTTTCACTTTTGGTGTGAACTTTAAAACAATCTGGGGAAGGCATTTCCCCTTGGCTGCCCCTGGAAATACTGGGGCCAGATGTTTTGATTAGTTCATTTGGCAGAGTCTGGGGGGATGAGCTGAAGATCTTTAAAGTAAGCTGTCAGCACTGAAAAGCTTTGGGTACTCACAGCAACAGCAGGACTCCTGCCAGAGAAAGAGGTTTTCACTCCATTTGACTGCTCTGCACTGAGCAAAATAAGACTTTCAAATACAATAACTTTGGTGGGTGTTAAAGGACTGACTTCTCAGGGTCTGAAAATCCAAGCCCAGTTCCTTACAAGCCTCATTTCTAGGAAGGGAGCTCCAGACAGGGAGTCATTTCCCAGACGTTGTTTTGAACTCAGACTCTCCTCCTTAACATACTTTCCACTGTCTCCACTCCCATCAGCCTCCTACGTCCTGGTTCCCAGTTAACGATGAAGCATCAGAGGCCCATATCCTTCCTGTCTGGGCTCAGCCATAAACCTCTGCTCTCTTAGAAGACTGCAGGTCCTAGTGGAGAGAGTCAGAGGCAATTTCATTAAATATAAGCCTGCAGGCTCACACATCCATCTGTCACACATCCTTCCCCCATCCAGCCACTTTATTACTCATGACCTGGTTCTCTAGGGACAAGAAGGCAGATGAATCTTCTTTAAATCCTTCAAGAGACTCCTGACAGAGAAAAGCAGAAACCTCCAGCTTCATTTGGCACAGACATTGGGAGCTAAGGACTAAGAGTGACCACTGAAAAAGCAAGCCAGGGACACATGAAAAGGTCCATGTCCTTTGCCCCTATCAAGGCCCTCCATCTTACAGTGTGCTTCCCATTCTTATCTTTACCACAGAAATAATAAAGAAAGTGAAGAAGCCCCCTCCCCTGTGCCGCCCAAACATAGCTCCTGAGGTAGCCCCCCTGACATGCCTCCAGGTAATGAAGCAATGCTGGGCTGAAGCCCCTGAACGACGTCCAACATTTGAGGAGGTATTTCATAAGGTCGGTGAATAAACAGCTGGTATAATTCCTTTGTTTGTTCTTGGCAGGGAAGTGTTTTGTTGTTTGGGTTTCTTTTGCTTTAACTCAGTTATTAAAGAAGGAAGAAGTTACAGAGCCCTAGACCTGTCCTGACACAGGGGTGGTGAAGCAGCCTGGACATGGGCTTGATGTCTTCACATTTGCTGTGTACCTGCACAGATGGTCTCATGGAGATGAAATATTTGTAAATTATGTACCTTCAGATCTTTTTTTTTTTAATCTTCTAAAGTGTTTAAATGGTGACTATAAGGAAAATTTGCCAAAGACTGTTAAAGACAAAGATACAACATTTGGCATAGGAAGTCTCTCAATTCCAGGTTGGTGGAAGCTTGGAGAATATCCCAGGGAAATATGACTGTACCTGAGGCCCGTTTAAACAGCTTTCCCAGATATGTGTTACTGGCCAGTCTCACGGACAGCTACTGTCAAAATAACCCCTCTTTCTGATCAAGCAGTGAAGTTCCTGTGTTCTTATAAAGTCATAGAATCATAGACTCATAAAAGTTGGAAAAGACCTTTAAAATCATCAGTCATCAACCCAGTACCACCACCATGTTCAGTGTTAAACCATGTCCTCAAGTGCCACATCAACATGTTTCTTGAACGCTACCAGAGATCGTGACTCCACCATTTCCCTGAGCAGTCTGTTCCAATGCTTTACAAATCCTTTCTGTGAAAAAAATTGCTCAATATTCAATCTAAACCTTCCCCGACACAACTTCAGGGCATTTCCTAAAACCAGGTAAACAAATATCCATAATTTTTATCTTTTGGTTCTATGAAACTGTGAATAATTTTAGATCTAGTGACTCTGCTGTTGAGCCTAAGGCAGCCTCCAAGGCCACAAATTATCCAGAGGTTCCAGAGGCTCAGCTTCAGGTCAGGAGGAGAAAGCACAACTCAGTGAAGAACTGAGAATGGAGGTGGCAGTACACATGCATGTCAGAGTGCAAAGATGGATTTAAGTCCAGTAACATGTAAGCAGGTTGTGCATGTTGCTAACACATTGAAATTTGTGCCTCTGAATGCAAAGTTTTGCAAGTTACCCTATGGACTGCTCATGGGATAAATGGGGTTGCAAACCTGCAGCCTGACAAGACTCCGTAACAATGTACATGTTGATAAATACTATAAGGTTATGTTTCACCTAACTCTCACTGATTGATGCAAATTCACCTTCTAATTCACCTTTTCCTTTATCTTTGTAAATCTTGCCATTGAAAAAGCCAGTCTTTAGCATTAACCCTTCAAAATAAGTATTTGCTTTTAGTTCCTTTCCAAACTCAGAGTGCTACAGTGGAGTAATGAAACAGACAAATAACTCTCCAGTTTGATTTTCCAGTTCAAAACCATCAACAAAGGGAAAAAGACCAATATCATTGACTCAATGCTCAGGATGCTTGAGCAGTACTCAAGCAACCTGGAAGATTTAATCAGCGAGCGGACTGCAGAGCTAGAGGCTGAAAAACAGAAGACAGAAAAACTTCTGTCACAAATGCTTCCACCGTAAGTACTGCTACTTTAGGTGGTAAAAAAACCCCAACAAACCAAACCAAAAATACCCCAAACCAAGTAAGTCATAGCTGGACAACACCCTTCCCCAGAAGTGAGCAACATTGTAGACCTGACCATCAACTGGTCAATTGCTTTTGGCAAGCACCTTCAAATCAAAGACACTTTAATCAATGCTCATTACAGCCATATAGAACTTTCTATTTAATGGAAGATCTGAACACAGAAAAAGAGGAGTCTGAGCTCTTGGGCATGCACTAGAAAAGGGTTTGTTCCCTGCCATCTTTTTTGTGTTGCTATTTCAGATCAGTGGCAGAAGCCCTCAAGACCGGTGGCACTGTGGAACCAGAGTATTTTGACCAGGTGACCATCTACTTCAGTGACATTGTGGGCTTCACATCCATCTCGGCCCTCAGTGAACCCATTGAAGTAGTTGACCTTCTGAATGACCTTTACTCGCTGTTTGATGCCGTTCTTGGAAATCATGATGTTTACAAGGTGAGAAGTAATTTTATTCTGTGTTTCCTTTCCATCTTTTTCAATTTATATATTTATTTCTTAATGTAATGGTATTTGCTAGGTGGAGACAATTGGTGATGCCTACATGGTTGCTTCAGGGCTCCCAAAACGAAATGGAAACAAACATGCAGCTGAAATAGCCAACATGTCCTTGGACATCCTCAGCTCTGTGGGAACATTCAAAATGAGGCACATGCCAGACATCCCCCTCAGGATACGAATCGGGCTGCACACAGGTAGGCAGCAGCACCCGCCTGCACATGAACATCAGGGAACTCCTTCTCAACTGCATTTCCAACTTGGAATGCTTTCTTCATGCCTGCCTCCCAAAAAACACCCTTACAAGACACTTTAAAATCTTCCATTTCAGCAAGGGTGTTAAAATGGAAAAACAAAACCCAGAGGGGGTTTGTGGATGAAAGTGGCTTAGTATCACTTTAAGGAGAGGTTGTGTATTCTGTCCCAGCCAGGAACTACATTGGGTATGTTTGTCACAAGTGTTTCCTTGTATGGATAGCTCTTTGATGTGCCGTGGGACCTTCAGAAGTGGGATATCGAGACATCCAGTGATGTCTTTGCAACTCCGTTCTGAAATGAAAAAGCACTGAAACACTGGCATATAAAGTGAAAGAATAAAAAAGTTGGAGAGATTTATTACAGGTAGGATATACTGGAAGAAAAACATGACACAGCTCTTAAGAAAAAGTTATGTTATAAAGAAAACATTGTCTCTGATGTAGAAGTCATAATGTATTCAATCAACAGAAAAGTGGCATGTTTAAAAAGAAAGGAGGAAGTTCCTTTTATTTATATATACACACAAAATGTGGTTAAACTCCAAAATAAAACAAAAAACCTACAAAACGGTAGAACTGCAGTTATATAGGTGAAAGTATTTTAAATGTAGGAAAATACATCTGCTATTATCATGAATCCGTATTTGCATAAGAGATATGAACCTTCATAATTTTACACATATTTTACTCAACTATTAACAGATTTTTTCCCAGCTTTTTGCCCACAGATTTCCTGCCTCTTCCTCTAAAGTACCAGGTGTTGCACATTGTGAGAAGCCAAACAAGACTAAGAATGCCCAGGAGTCTGACCCAATATTAGAGGGGGTTTTATCCTTCTGCTTATCTGATAATGTCCACACTTTTGCATCTTTGGAATGCAAGCTCTTTGCAGATGTCGATATCCTAGTCCCTGATGTACATGGTGGGAGACAGAAGCAGAGTAAAAGAAGTATCTCACCCAAAATATCCCAAGAACAGAGCTGTGACTTGAGCAGAGTTAAAATCAATATTTCATATTTCCTAGACTTTATAAGATCCTCTTTTGGGGTTATCACTGAAAACATATCTCCCTACTGTTTTCTTTGAAGTCTGTGAGCCTTAGGTGACCCTTCACAGAAGTGTAAAGCATTAAGGAATGATTGCAGGAACACTATGTGTTTTATACTCTGCCAGCAATTAGATGAGACTGTGGCTGCAGATTGTCTTGCCCAGAGCAGGAGTCTCTCGAGTACCAGCAACATATTTTCAACATGGAAAGAGAGGAATTCGGTGTGCAACATCTGCTGCTGCCTGTTGAAAGCAGTTCTGCAATGTATCTCCCATGCAGTTGGCCAAAAAATATATCCCTAGGTGATGTCTACAGGGGGTAGTAACACTTTTTTTGTTTTTATGAACTCTGGATATCTGGAAAGCAGAATTGCTATGAACTGTCATATTGGGTGTGAGAGGAAGAGGGGGAGGACTCAGCAGATCTTGTTTTGCACAGATCTGGCAGAATCATACTGTCATGGGAGCAGCCACAAACACATGTTCCAAAGCAAACCCTCTCTCTGAGCCACTGAGCTGACAGCAGAGTTTGATTAACCCTAGACCCTGTTTCTCCTGAGAAAAAAAGCATGAAGAGGGAATCATCAGCATCATGAAAACATTGGGGAAGCTGCTGGGGGAGGGGCAAGCTTGGCTGACACTTTTGTTGTACTGGAAAGGATGGAGGAAGGGCATGACGCCCAGTCATGTGCTTCAGCTGCTCTCTGGAAACTGCTGCCACGGAGAGCTCCTGATGCCCTCCGAGAAAAAGCGGTAAATGCCATTTGGGCATAGGCTGCCCGTGTCTTTTCAAACCCAAGGGGAAGCTGCACCTCTGGGAACTTCTGCTGGCCCATGCCCACAGTCCGCTTGTGGCAATGCATGGGTAAGGCAAAGAGGACAAGACGACCACTGTTTGGTCTGCATATTCTCCCCTGCTTCAAGCGCATCCTGGAATCTTGGCTGCCCTCTTTTGACTTCACTGCAGGTCCAGGATAACTCAGCTGACTCAGCTGTTTCCCCGCTATGCTTGTCTGGGCTGGAGCAGGACAGTCGGCTCCAGAGAGCAGTGGTGAGGAGATAAGCTTTTCCACGGAGGCAGAAGAAGATTTGTGTATCAGTCAGGCTCTCTGGCAGTCAGCCCTGCACTTTGATCTTGACTCTTAAACTCTGCAGCACTGCTGATGGTTCTTGCAGAGTCTTAGCCAGAGCCTCTCATTAGGTGACCCTTGCAAGCCCTAGCAAAGAGACACTTCAAAGCAAACCTGTGAAAAACAGCTAGGCCATAATGTCCTCATCTCAGGGTGTCTGGTTTCCTCTGAAACTTGTAACTGTGGGAGATTTACCCCTGGAAGTTTTTCTTAGCCTTTTGCTGAAGCTGTTTGGAAAAGGGGGAACACACACAGGAGGTGAAGGAAGTGAGTGAGCGAATTAAGTCTTAGATGCTTTCAACACAGAGAATGTGTAATTTTGGGAGTACTTATATGCTAGGGTTGGTTTTGAACTAAGAACTTTCTGCAATGGGACAGACTTAAAAGCAGTACTCCAGAAATATAACACCTTGCCCTAAAAGTCTTGCCTCTCCTATGTTGTGAGCTTTGCAGAAATGACTGGATGATTGCACCAACTGAGTAGGGAATCTGAATTGAGGCACCCACATGGAGGTGTTTCCAGGACTTTTAGAGGGCCTGCACTCATTGTGAGGACATGTAAATGAACCCTGTAAAGCTGTGCAGGTGCAGGAGTAGAAAACCTCTTATGGCTCAGTTGACCGCATTGACTTGGTCTCCACTGATTACAGTAGAAGCTCAGCTGCCTTTATTTGTGCTTCTTAAAATGGAATCCCAGAATCATAGAATACTCTGAGTTGCAAGGGACCCACTAGGATCATGGACTCCAACTCTCAAGTGAATGGCCCGAACAGGGATCAACCCCATGACCCTGGTGTTATTAGCACCATGCTCTAACCATTGGAGCTCAATTCCTCCTCAGTGAGGGCTGTTTCTTTGACAGGAACCACCTTTTCATGTCCTTGCAATGCCTATTACAGAAGGACCTTTGGTCCTTACTGGGATTTCTGACTGCTGCTGTCACGTTATCACCACAAAAATAAGAGAGGCAATGTTTTGTGAGGTAGTGTTTTCTCAGGGAAAGCTCTTATTGAAGTATGAATTAAGAAGTCTCCAACAAGACCTTTTTTGTGCATATGTCACTTTAGCATGCACACAGTAAAGACCAGTTAGGGACCATAAGGTCCTTGGCCCATACTGTTGACGGTGTATTTACAGTTGTGGTATGGAAGTGCCTATAGATGAAAACCTGACTAAAACTTCCTTTAGTGGATAAAGTTCCTTTCCTAAAAAGCTTGAAACAAATTAGAGAGTACTGATTAGGATGAGAATTAACTTGTAAGAGATTCTCAGGACTAGTGTTTTGTCTGAGGTTCAACACCAACAGTTGAAAAGAAACCCCCTTAAATCAGGTTTTCATGATCTCCAGCAGTGTCTGCCTGCTGAGTTTTATCCAGTTTGATGCATGCTGCTCAAGTCCTTGTAACATCTTTTGTATGACCATTCTTTATCTCTCTCTCTTTTTTTTTAATCTTTTATCAAGCAGTGCTTCATCAGGCAGGAGTTAAAATCTGTCTTACTTCTCAATTTGCATCCTCATAAAGTATATTAAAATCTGGCAACTTTGGGCAGCAACAACTTTTCAGAGGTCACAGCAAGAGGGGTTCTTGCAAAGTTTCCCATAGCTTTTGGCTATGGAGTTTCATTGTCCTTAAGATGTATCTGAAAACTTTAGGAAGAATCAGATTTTGTAAATAAGGCTCAAATCACCATAAAATTACACTGTACTAAACTAAGTAACTGATCACTTCTAAATTAGGCTACAATTGTTACTATTATTATTACTATTAATAATAATAATAATCTTTTAGTATGATGAAAACCCTTATCTATAGCATCATTTCAGGTACTGTTGATGATGTACAGTGTTCGCATCTCTTGTACTCTTGCATGGGAAAAGATTTCCTAGATATCAGTTATACTAAATCTTAGCTCAGAAGGATCATGACGTTGAAAAGGCAAAGCCTGAAAAGGCATATCTCGTAAATACATCTGATGGAAAATACAGAGAGTCCTGCCTTTTCTCTGTGGGAAGCCCCACACCTCATAACATTGTTTTTTTTTTTTCATTTTTTTTGCAGGCCCGATATTTTCTATTGTGGGCAATGAAATTTAAAATGTCCTCTTTCAGAGTGCAGTCTAAACATTAACTAAGCCAAATGCCCCAGATGAAGATTGTCTGTGCTGTTTGGCTGCAACACATTTTATCTCCCCGCCTGTGCATGTTCATGTGGATCCTGCACACATACCTCTCCCCGACATCTTGGCACCAATTCTTTGGAAGCTACTTAGGAAGTGAATGGATCTTGTATAAAGAATGAGAAAGAGGGAAAAAAAAGGTCTTGGCTAGACAGGCAAGCTAACAATGTCTTCTTTTCCAAGGAGGGGACACAGGGTGGTCCAGAGTGCTGCCAGCATCTCTGGACTTCCAAGGCTGATTTTTAATACTGTTTCAGTGGTTTACAGGGCATGTCACAGGATCTGAACTTTAGTTTTCTCACATTGAAAAAGGCCTTTTTAAAATGAGGTTATGATAGTCCTTGAGTTTCCATGAACTCTGCACAAATTTCTCCCAGATGGTGGTGAACTAAGGGCCTACCACACATGACCTTTCTCAGACATAAAACACCCGCCTGCAATCCAAAGCAATGCTTAATGTTTGACTGCTTGTAGCAAGCACCAAGGTCAATGAGATCTTTAGAAAACCTTCTTCTGTATTCCCAAGCTGTTTCTTGAATATTAGAGCAGATGAGGTCTGTTCATCAGTGAGCCCCTAGTTTTGTGCAGGACCATCCGAGTTACACAGCTGACATGTCTTTCAGGGCCTTGCGTGGCTGGTGTGGTGGGGCTGACCATGCCCCGGTACTGCCTCTTCGGAGACACGGTGAACACGGCGTCACGGATGGAGTCCACAGGCCTGCGTGAGTATTTGGGGCAGTCAAAGAAAGGGGCAAGTCAAATGACAGAATTCAAAGCAGCATGAAGGAGAGGGCACCAGATTTGCCGTTGTAGGTCGGCCTTTAGCACCCTGCCTTCCAGCTGCAGTCCTCTGACTTGAATCCCATCAACCAAAAGCAACATGAATCTTGCCCTACTTTTCTCCAATATGGTTTGGATCTTGCTCTCAGTCAGTGCTAAGAACCCTTAATTCAAAGCTGTTCTTGCACAGTAAAATAATGCATTTACTTTCATGACCAGTAAAAAGCAAAGGTTGAAGCACATGTGGACAATGCTTCCATCATACCCTTGGTCATATAAAGTCCCACTGAGCCTGGAGACAACAGGAGCACTGCAGGTACAAAAGCATTGTTACACATTAATAGAAATGCATATAGATAAATAGGAAAGTTGTAGGTTAGTCTCTCAGGAAATGTAGCTCATAGCTGTATGATCTTCCTCTACATATTCAAACTGATGTTCTTCTTTCTGATTATTATGGAAAAAAAAATTAATCAGCTCATCCCCAGTCCTTCAAAGGGGAAGGGAATGTGATTGACAAAATTGGAATAAAAGCTCAACAACAACAAAAAAACCCAAAGAAAACTATTTTGAGGGGAAATATTTTAGAAATATTTCCTAGCTTGTTCACACCAACAGAACAATGACAAATTTTAGTGAGCTCCAGCAATGGCTGTAAAACAGTTTGGGGTAGATGGGAATTCAATAAAGGTCTCCACCTTTGCCCTTTTTGTTCATAGACTAAATGGCAGCTCTGGGTGGAATCAATTACTAAAAATCCAGACAGTTCTAGAAGCATAGCCATATTTTCTTTATGTTCCCTTGCAAACTCCATCTCTCTGGTCTTCATCCCAGCTTTCAAATTATGCTAGGTGTCTGGAGCAGGACAGTTGGTTATTTTTCATTTCTTTCTCATTCCCTAGTTATACTGTGGCAATAGATAAAGCAGCAATCCAGCTGACAATGTTACTGGAAAACCACTTACCATTTTTATTGAGAGATGGACTTCTAGACTTAGTGTGTTTGGTATCCTTCTCCAGGAAGCCCCCAGAGTAGGTCTCCTCTCCCCCAATGCTCTTTACAGCCCTGCCTGGAAGAATCCATCAGTCAGTATTGAACTCTACATAGAGGAGCACCACACAGCTTTACCACCCACACACCTGCATTGGAGCACTCCTGCTTTGGAGCACTGCTTCTTGTCAGGATGAAGCAGTGGGGAATTCACAGTGTGTGTGCAGTACAGTGATCCAGCTGCTTTGCTTTCTGTTCCCAGCTTACAGAATTCATGTCAGCCAAAGTACAGTGGATACGCTTCGGAGTCTGAATGAAGGCTATGAAATCATACCCAGGGGAAAAACAGAACTGAGGGTAAGAAGGCCAGGGCTGTGTGAAGCACTTCACAGGGGAGTTTTCTTGCTTAAGGAATTTTCATATTACGATATTTTTTGGCCTTCATACATCAACCTTCAGCTGAATCCTTCCAAAATTGTTCCTTTCAGCTTCCATACATGAGGTAGTTATTGAAAGACTGTGGGTTTGCGCAATCAGCTGAATGTGCTGGAGATAAGTATTTATATAGTAGTCTATTTAGTCCACCCTTGACAGAAGCTGCTATTTTCATTGTCCAAACAAGACAGTACTAAATAATTCAAACATCATTTCTACCCTTACATAATCAATAGACAGAAGTAGGAGCTTTGCTTGCCTAAAATACCTAGAATAAAAGGTCTGAATATGGCCTTAGGTCCCTTAACAATCTTGCATGGCAAATGGAATCATCCAAGTTCAAATGTCTACAAGTGGAGATCCGGGCTAATTATTCCAGGCTTAGTCAATGGAAAGAAACCTTTATATAGTTAGTGGGGATAAATTGTCCCTTTAGGAAATTACTAACCTGAAGTACTTTCAGGGTCTAGTTCATATGAAGATGAATGTCTGTCTTCCTCCCCCTCTTCAGTCAAGGGTGACTGACTCTCATACAGATGCCTACAGTTCATCACATTCATCACACCTTAAAAGCTAAATCATTGGTGGTAGGAGAGGAAGTTATTGTTCTGATACTCACTTCAGAATGAGTTGTAAAATCTCTCAATTAATAATGCTAGTGCTGCCAAATAAGATGATTAGTGATCCTGTAATTTCCAGTTTCTGTTCAGCTGTGTAGTTTCAATGACCCAGATCAATGAGGGTAATATGTAAATGACAGTTGGAACAAGGATAATGAATATCCTCTTTCAGGAAAATGAAATTCAAATAATCTCTGAGCTATTCTGAAGGATAGCCCAAGATTTCCAGACATGGTCTCTCTCTGGGTATGTATGAAGCCAGAGAAACCTAGAGAGGAAATTATATGTCGAGCAGAGGGCAGTAAGAAAGCTGCTTTTTATTTGGATTTTTGGTTTTATTTTAGGGTAAAGGAATAGAAGAAACATATTGGCTGATTGGGAAAAAAGGCTTTCTGAAGCCCTTGCCTAAACCTCCTGAAATAAAGCCAGGGTAAGTGTGACTTCATCACTGTTCAAGACATTCATTAAAAGGTCTTTTTTGGAGCCCACAGGCTGAATATCCATCCTTCCATGTTATCTGTTTGCAAAGTCTGCATCATTTTCCTTAGGTGACTTACATGTTCAGGCATAGTACTGGGACTCAGAAGTGATGTGGTTTCTTCAACACCTCTCCTTATTTGCAGTTCCCAAGAACTGACATGGAAACTTGCTGCTTCTCCCGTATACCCCTTGGAGATGGAACATCGGGGAGTTCCTCCCTGAATCTCCTTCCTGCTCTGTGTGCATATAAGAGACACATGGGTAGGGACACTTTCAGGTCTCTGGTGTCATCAGTGCATGAGAGACACTCAGATTTTTCCCCCCTTCCATCAAATTCCTGCAGAAAACACCAACCTCATTCAACATATAAACACATTTTTTTCCCTTTCATGCTAACAGAAGAATGGGAAGACTTTGTGTTACAAATGTATGTGGCACTGTTAGGTAATTGAAGACTTAATGGTGTTGCCTCCATACAGATGGTGGTTGTGAGCCAAGATTGAGCACTCGAAATTCATTAAGTCATTTTCTAGCTTTGCAATGCCTGACTTTGCAAACAGAGTACTCCGTGTTCAGCTGTCACCTGCTGTATGCCTGGAAAGGATGTTGTGGTCAGGCCATAAAACCCAGGAGTCGGATTTGTTTGACAAGAACACCGTGGTCACCCACATTAAAAGCAGCCAGCCTTGACTCCCTTTATAGACAATAAAGAGAAATACTTGCTCTGGGGTCTGATTCGATTGGCCCTTGCAAGATGCCTGTTTTGTTGAGGTCCTACAGTGACTACCTCAGAGACCAATGTCTGACAGGAAACAAGGTCTGCTTTAATGTAGTTCTGACTTCTCCTGATCAATCTTGTTCTACGTATGGCCTCATTGCCTCTTAGTAAATAAAAGACTTTTTTAATCTCCCTCTGCAGATAGTGGTCCACTACTTTGGCAGTTGCATACAGCGCAGTCCTTGTGCTCAGAGCCATCCCAGGGCTTTTTTGGAGTAGGGTGGAACTTACAGTATTTTGGGACATAATTTAAAAGTTATTTGGGTGTCAATCCATGGAAAATAGAAGTTTACTAGAAGATAATTTTGAGAGATGATATTTTTTAGGCTTGAAGGTATTTTATTTGCTACTTGATGGAAATGAGCGATTGAGTGATGTGTGTTGATACCAATGATGCATTATTATTCAAGGGAAATATGAAACTTGGAGGAATTTTGCTATCTTATCAAGGTAGGCTGGCTTACCATGCAACTGAGGAAGTACTAAGAGTTCTACTTTGAGAGTAGATGCTTCTCATCCTGGTTTTACTATCTGAAAGTCATGATTGAGGCCGCTGTTGACTGTTGAGGTTCTTTCTACCATTCTCAAAGATCCTGTCTTCTGGCATGTGAACCAAAGTCAGACTTATGCAGGGCTGAGCTGTTTCTAAATGGGGATTGTAAATGGTAGAAAATTAATCAGTCCAGGCAGACAATAAGAGGAGTAAAAAATTTCCCCATTTCCCCACATACCCAGGATCAGAGGATCTTGACCATTTATGTGTAACCTCTGAAGAATCTACCCATAACACTGCAGAGAGAGAGGTGATCTACTCTTGTCCCAAAGCCCAGATCTTCACTGTTCTTTTGCAGTATCTCTGTTCCCACAGATCATGCAGTGGTTGAGTGATTGTGACAGTATTCAGAGGAAAGAAGTAAAGTTACACAAAACCATATTTGTCCTAGTGAGGGGGCAAAATGCGACTTATACCCCATAGAAATCAAGTGTCAAGTTCCAGAAAGAAGTAACTGGATGTTCAAGCAAAGCAAATATTTGGAGAATTTCCTCATGCATAGCCTGTGCTGTTACCAGATAGATATCAGACATTATGTCCTGTTTTCCAGCCTTATCTTGATGGTTCAGGTTTTGGCACAAAACCAAGAGGTCAAAAGTTGTTTCTCTTTAGTTGGCCAATATGAGGGTTTCAAGTCACTGCCTCATATAATTCCATAGGGATTTCCTCATTTGTAGGCTTTTGAGCTAAGAAGGAAATACTGAATAAATTCCTCTTCTACTAATTTTTTTCACTCTGTCCTGAGGCAACTTTTCTTCTCTTGGGTATTTCCTTACCATGAGGTCTACGAGCACTTGTTATCTCATGGTTTATTTTGCGACTTGGGTGGCCTAAACATCTGCAGGTGGGCAGTTGTGGTGGCCATGCTGAGAGGTGTTTCCTGCCAAGTGAAGGCAGTAAATCGTCCTTGGTCTTATGTCCATGCTATGGAATTGCACACCTGTGGGCCATGGATTTAAGGGTCAGATCCTAGGGATGGAAGTTTTTGAAGTTCCTGTTCAAAGGATAAGTCCTTTCTTGGTCTGGTCAAATCTCAGTTTTACCTGGTTTTCATGGGAGCTTTGGGTTAACTTTGCCTGACATAGAACAGGGCAGGCAGTTCTGTAGCCTCTCTACACCTTTCCTTGCTTCAAGGCACATTTCAGCACACACACCTGGTACTGCCACAGGAAATAAAGGCATATTGGACATAGAGAAGGTGTAACAAAATTAAGAGACAGCAAAACCAAGCGTGCCAAGCAGCTGAGCAGCAGACTACCCGTATGATAGACATTCTTTTGAGATTTCAGTCAGATGGGTTTAAAGGAAGGCTGTGAAGTTTCTTCGAGGGTTCACCAGGTGAGTAGCTGAGGTGTTTCAGACATAGCAAAAGCACAAAGTTGCAAGTACATAAAAGTGTGATATTTGAAGTTGGCATCCTGTGATGCTTTGGGACCGGCAGCACCTTGTCAGCTCTGGTGGAGCACTCCTCTTGTCCAAAAAGCAGAAAAGATATGCATTTATATGAAACTAGCAGACACAAGCCTGACCTCGAGTAAATCTCAGATGCATTTTGCGAAGCATTAAAAAAAAAAATCTAACACTAGATAAAATTCAATGGCTAATGAAATTCAGAAAGAAAAATAATCAAACAAACAAATGAAAAAAAACGCAAACCAGAACAAAACCAAGAGCGAGGATGATTTTCATTTGCCATTCCAAGGAGATGAGTAACATTCTTCATCTTCTGAATTTCCAACTTTTACCATCCTGCTTGAGAAAATCTTTGCTACTGAATACAGTGTTTGAAAGTCCTCTATCCCATCAGGTAGTTTTATTGAGAAACTTTCCCTTTAAATTATTTATGGAAAGTTAAATGGAGGAAAAAAATTAATACAATTCAGCAAAGAAAGATACATATTGTTGATCCTCCCTAACGGTTTTAACCATTAACCCAATGCCTAGGTAAAGAGCATATGAAAGTTTTTGATTTTTAACATAAACTCAGATCCCTTATCTTTTATGAATTCTTGCAGTAAGTCCTAAATCCAGAAGGGGTGATAGGTCCTCTGGTGCACTACCACTCACAGTGATAAGTGCAACCTGGTGAGAGACATCACTGAAAACTGAAGATGCAGACATGAATAGGTGAGAGTTTTGGGCGCTCTCTAATTTTCACATGCATGAGGATCAACCCTGGAGAACGCACTGAGATCCTTATTTGAAGATAAATGGGTGAGAAACAGTGAAGGACACTCAAAGAATCCATCTCCCAACCCCAAGTGAGAAACACCTTTTTATGAGCCAGGAAAAAGACACTCATTAGGACAACAAGGTTTTTTCTTCTACCCAGTACGAGGTTCTCATTGCTTTGTCTGTGTTGCAGCACCCTGGTAGGATGGATCCGTAGAGAGTATCTAGTGTTGCTGTTGCTGCTGATGTGTCTTTCTGAGGAGAAAACTGAAAGCATTTCCACTTGGGCTCCTATTTGAAGTCTGTCAAAGGCACTTTCAAATCAGAAATAAAAGAGCTTGCGGACCAAACAGCAGTGAAAAACTCTTGTCATCCTTCCACAGCTGGAATTATACAACAGCATAAAAATATTTCCTAAATAAACTTTATATAACATTTAACATAACATAAGAGCTATTCGGGGAAATCAAAGCATCCTCTGTCTCGTGGGCTTGATCACGCAATGTCAGGACAGATGCGTTTTGCTTCACATTCAATACCTTCTTTTCAAATTATTTCTGACTGCCTAACACAACAGCAAAATGAAGACAAAGGAGTATTCTGATCATGGCTGTGGCATAATGACAGTGAGAAAGAAGAATTTTTCTCTGAAATCCAATGGAGGATGAGAAAGGGAATGAAAGTTGGTGACTCATTTCCCTTTGAACAAGACTGTTTCACTTGTAATTGCACCAGCTTTTATATTTAAACAAGCTCTTTCTGAGCAAGCCGAAGTTTCTGGGAGAATTGACTGGAATATTACAGAATTGGTGCTAATAGCAAAAAACTCTAAATGCAGTGTTCAGAAAGGAAGCAAAGGCAGAACTTCACAAATTTTCTCCTACTGGCTTTGGAAACAAGGTGATGGGAAGAGAGGACCTTGGAAAAATAAAAGCTGTCTTCAAAAGAGGGGTTTTGCCCAAAGCTAGTATGGGTAATGCAGAACCAGACTGCTCCACTTGCTCAGACCTTATGTTCAGGAGACGTGCAAGTCCTGTTTACACTGGATCTTTCTTTTTGCTGTTGTGCAGTGGATGAAAGTCAAGTCACTGCCAAACAGTTATTTGATACTTGTGTGAGCAATGTCTGGAGGTGGACCTCAGGTAGTCTAATGCCGTGCTTGATCCCCAAATACCCTGGCCAGGCCTTCACCTTCTGTCAGTCACAACCTGCTGCACTACTGTGCAGACACAGGCAGCAACCTCCTCCACTCCCCTGTGGGTGAAGCCCTGCTGGGTGGACTCAAAGAACAAACCCCTCACACTCACCCATTTGTGGCTGAATTTTGTTACTGCTTCCGTAAAGGGTCTGGACACAAAATTCCTCTTCTCCCTCCAACAGGCAGGATTTATTCTTATTAAAAGTTATTTACCTCCATCTGATCTGGTCACCTTGCATGTCTTTTAAGAGTTAGCGCAGAGAAACAGACATTTCTTGGTGTTGGTCTTCTTCTGCATTGGGATAAACTCCTGCTGTGGTCCAGCAGTGCCAGCTTCCCTCCACTGGCTCAGAATAGAACTCAAGAAATTTGACTTAGATGGAGACATCTCTATTGCAGATAAAAAAATATCTGGGAGCTAAATCTCACCTGAGTTGTAGCTTCCCAGGAGAAGTCGTTCCTCATTGAAGCCATCAGGATTATATCCTTCTGGCTTCTCTGTCCTTGGGACCCAGCCCTAAAGGCACCATCACTCATGAGGAAGTTTATAAACAAGGATCAATATTTCTAAAAAGAAGAAAGATGTTCCTAGAGCTGAGGATTTAGATGAGGCATGGGAGGACAAGTTGTCTAGGCTTTTCCATTTGTAGAGCAGAATTGGCAAAAGAGCTGAAGCTTGACTCTAATCTCCCTCGGGAAAGGCTGTTAAATTTGTGTTCAGCTTTCAGAGACAGCTAGCTATCTCTAGGGACAGTTAAATAGGATTTCCACCAGGAAATGTGCCCACATCTTAGCAAGCTGAGAGCTTCTGAAAGCAAAATCCCTGGAAGACCAAAACTCACTGAGGCAGGAACTGAATTAACCAAAGGCAAGGTCTTCACTGCTGTTTTGTTCTATTCCTCCCATCAATGAATGAGGGAAAGGATCAGTGGAATAATGGAATCATTCTCCCAGCATCCATCTTATCTAATAGGTTCTGGAAACAGCCATGATAGAGATATAGTTTGAACTGCTTAATCAACAAAGTCATTCATCTTGTCCTGGCAGAAGTGTCATAAGAGTGCCAAGAGCTCCCTGGACACTTAAAATTTGATTAGCTGACCTCATCCTTTGCAGTACTTCAAGTTGAGTGGTACAAGAGGGGAATAATAAAGCCAGAACCCATATTTGCTTTCCTTTTTCTCACCAGAAGACACTCACCTTTCCCTCAGTCTCCATTACAGTCTGTTCTTTATTTCAGATGAAACTGAACTGGTTCTTTCTCTAATGGCCTACCTGTTCACTGCAGGTATAGAGCTCATGGGTTACTCCCGGAAGAAATTGCAGAGTTCAAAAGGAGGAAAGCTGAAAAACTCCTTGGCAAAAGGGCCTAGATCTGAGGTAGTAGCTGTAGGACAGTCCCATGTAGCTCTGCTGTTTAGTGTCTGCTTGTGTGTTATTTGTCTGCACTTTGCTGGTTTTAGTGTCTTATTTTTTCCTTTCCTTCTATTTTTCTCTTTTTCTTTCCTTTTTTTTAAAAATATGTATTATTATTCTAACATGTCTCATTCCAAAGGTGCTTGGAACAGCAGCAAAGCTGTTTGAAGACAGTAGTAGCCTTCTTGGGTGATCTCCTAGTGAATTTATGATCTAGTATCCTAGTAATTCCTGAAAGACATACAGTATTACTGTGTTTACCTGCAGTGTATCATCAATCCACTCTATGCTGATGTTTACTGTGCCAGGAAGAGCCCAGTACATGGTAAACACAGAGATAAAACTGGAGTTCAAGCCTGGAAAAAATCCAAATTGCCTATTGTTGCTTTTGTGTAATGCACATCTCCTGCCTAATGTAATTCCATACCTCATGACAGAAACAGGATACAGCTTTGATATTCATCATTATGGTACCTACAGGTACAAGAGATAATGGATTCGTGGTTTGGGTGGAATTTGGAAGTCACATGGAACATGACAGCATGACCTGATCAAGGAGGTGTTATCAGAGCAAGGCTGGCATAGCAGCATGAACAGCCACACATGCACAGGTGTGGTGTCCCCTGAAAATGATGTATGAGCAGGGTTTTTTAATAATATCTCTGAAAACAGCAGTAAGGCTTCTGCTCAGTTCCTCTGGATTAATGTGTATTTCATTTCCACTTCCCTAAAAAAAGAAGGAGTGGATGAAAGCCCAGAGTGCAAACCCCTAAGACACACCATATCAGGCTGATAGATTGCTATGAAGACTAAAGCTCCATCCAATTTTCTCACAAGGATAAAATCCAGCAGGTAACTTTTGGCTGTGTTCCTCTTTCCCAAACACATCTTTTAAAGATTCAGGGAGTATTACCAGCCTGGTTTATCTTCCTTAAGAGATATTTAAATTTTTATCTGAAGTTCTCCCTATCAAGGACCTAAGGGCAGAAAATCCTCATTAAAAAATTAAATAAATAAAACATTATTTAAATATGGGACACAATCTGCAGAGACTTGCATAAGCACTACCATATGTGAACACCCGCTGCTAAATACAAGCTCGGAGGCACAGGAGACCATCCTGCTGATTTACACCTAGGAGTGCCAGCTAATCCTCCAAGGCCAGAGATGAAGAGGATCTCACACTTGCGTTAGCCCTGCTTGACAAAACCTGCATATAGACTAATAGATAAGTATTTAATACATATATCACCCCCAGACATAGACTTCCACACTGAAGCAAGGCTGATCAGCAGTATATTATGGAGAACAGAAGGTTCTCATTAGCCAGTTCAGCTTAATCCATAGGAAATAGCAGAAAAATCAGTAAGACATTCACACCTGAATTTTTTCAATGGTCCCAGTTCAATCCTTCTTGTGTGCAGGAAGCTTTCAGTGGAGGCAATTAAGTCCTCAACAGCCACATACTCTCACATGCCTGCTTGGTGGTTTAGTGATGTTTCCAGCTAATCTGTTTTAGATGCTTCTGATGAAAGGGACTGTGCTGCCAGTAACCTTGTTTCTCCTTGATAGCAATAAAGGAACAAAAGGATCACAGATGTCATCATCTATAGTCCATTTACCCAATTTACAGTACTCTCAGCCTGGGACCCTAAACTGCTAACAGTCGCACAGGCTTCTTGCTGCAGCATGATAGGGATCCCCACCTTGGAGGAATTATGTATTTTGGAGTATTCATCTAACCTAGAGTCTAGAGGAAGGTCAAGACTCTGCTTCTCATGCTCAGGAGTCAATCCTTTAACCTTGAAAGAGTGGCTGTAGACTCTGCTGTCCTTGGTGGATTCTTGATTTCAAAGAGAAGTGATGGTTCTGGCTGGATCTTGATAAAAACTCTCAACAAAGCACGAGGAACATTGGAGTGCACCTTCCGTTACCTGAAGATAAACCTCATGGCTATATCACTAGAGACCCTTATCCTTTGTCCTGTGGTAGGATCACTGACCTTAACCTGGACCTTCCAACCCACTCATGCAAGTGAGATTCAGCCCAGAGCACCATGTCTGTCAGAGACACTTGCGTAAGGCTGGTAGATAAAACAACAGCTGGAGACCATGTAGGATAAACCATGGCGTCAAATGCTGCTGGACAATATCCCCAGGCAGATGAATCCTCCCTGTATCATCTTAAAATGCTTCTGATATGGAGGAAGGGATTTCTCTCCTTAACTTCAAAACACAAGAGAGAACTATATCACAAGAGCAGTCAGTGACTCCCTAGGATCCGTGGATTGGTCTCAGTTTGTAGATGAGACTTAGACACCATGCAAGTCAGTCAGAATTCATTGTGGAGTTCTCAGGGGTGAGATTTCACCCCGGTGTGATTGGTAGTGGCTGTATTTATGGAGGGACCCATGGTATGTGAATCTTAGTACAATCTGTACTGCTCTCTGCTGACCTTTAGATAGATAAGCCTACAGGTGGTGTATCCTGCACCAGTCTGGGATTACCCAAAACTACTGAGGTTCAATTTTTCAAGTTATTTTCTCTCTCGCGTGCCTTTTTTTTTTCTGTTCCTCAAGGATTTGACTCTCCGTGTATTCTAACTCTTCATCCTGTGAACTCAGCATAGTGACAGGAGATCCCTTGAGAATCATTCTTGTTCAGGAAATACTCAAATAATTGCAGCTTGCTTGCCAAACCATAGGCTAACAAGATGCAGCTGACCAGCAGATCAGNATCCTCATCATAAAAAATTTCTTCCTTAAATCTAGTCTAAATCTATCCTCTTTTAGTTTAAAAACATTACCCTTTGTATTATTTCTACAGGATACCTGCTTCATGTAGTCAGATTTTAACATATATTTCTATTGTAAAGTAATTGCATGTTCATTGCACACAATGATGGTGTGTACAGTTTAAACCATACATTTATGTATATACACAACTATTTCTTAACTATTTCTTCTAATCTCTATATAATCGAAATGGTGTTATTAGTAGGAGTTAGCATTTAGTTCTTTTCGGTTTAAAACAGCTGGAATGATAGTTTTTTCTATTATACACAGTAAATCTTATTCCATATGTTCCTTTATGTCTGACAGGGCAGCTGCAGATTTGAGACC
>WEIT01020463.1:281-21119 GCA_013389985.1 Dryoscopus gambensis | reverse complement strand
TGAGAAGAACACAGCAAAAAACTAGTAAGATCAGGAGGGACACCCTGAAGCCAGTGCAACAGAGTTCACACTCTCCATTTAGTTCCCAGACAGCCCAAAGCGGTATAGCTAATGAAGCCTCTTAGCTCTTGCAGAAGGTGAACCTGAGCAGGAGGATGAATCCTGACCATTGTCTCTTGTGAAACTGGGCACCATTTCAGAGCTGTATGTGTGTGTTTTTGGGAGGGCTGCACCGGGGAGGAAAGTGACGGTGATGAGGATGGTAGGTCCAGCTCTTCATGAGCAACTATCACAAGGATATTTTAGATGAGTCTGTGTGGCAGCACTAACAAGTCCAGCTGCCCTTGGGCCTGGATTCAAACAATAATGCCAAGTGCTAAAATGGTTTAACTGTTTTACATTAAGTAGTTGTTTGCCTGTTGGTACTGTGGGAAGCTCTGGTTTCATGAAAATGAGTGTAATTGAGAAGCAAATGTTTTGGACAACAACAAAAAATATTTTTACTCCCCCACAGAGGGAAATTTTGAATCAAAATGTTTTGTTCCTGTATATCAGCTTAAGCTGAAACATTTTCTTTCAAATTGACATTTCAGCTGCAAATGCCAATTCAACGCCATTTTCAAAATGCAATGACAGTTTTGAATTGAAACAGTTTGGTATGAATCAATATTTGTTTCAAATGCCAAAATGAGATTCTGCTCAAAATGTCAAAATATGTCATATTCACAAATCCAAATCTAAATTGCAAGAATTTTTTTTTTTTTTGCTTTATACACACACATATACAGGAGATCTAAAACATTTTATGCTTTTCATCCTAAAGCGAGATGAAAACGGAATGCCAAGATATTGAAAAACTGAGATGTAGTTCCATTAGCTGAGAAATACTAATAAAACATGGGGTTTTTTCCCTGCAAAAGTGCAGCTGATGGAATGAAGAGAACAACATTAAAGCAGTGCAAAGCCTAAAACTCATCACTCTTTTCCCTTTCCAATCTCCAAGTGGTCTCTAAGGCACTTGTCTATAAAGTAAGTCTCCCCATGGGTGAAAAGCTTTCTGTAAAGGGTAAATATTTGGCCTGTAGGCACTTCCACCAGGGCACGCTTCCTCAAAGTCAAATAATTTTGGTGTTGGGCCCTTCTTCTTCCAAGTTTTCTACTCCTGTTTAACATCTGGCTTCTAACAACCTTCTGGGAATAATTGTTCTCTCTTCTGCAAGGCTGAAGAGAAGAGCAGATATGGTAATTTAATCAATATTACCACCAGAAGGTGTTAATTGAGAATACTGAGGCCTTTCTCAAGCTCAGTTTGAACTCTTCTCATCAGACCAATCAAAACAGATTTTTACCATTCAGATAATAAATAAGAGTCAGCAAACCCTTGGCAAATCTTCACTGAATATTGAAAATAGCTTTATGAAACAAGGTGAGTCTGACTTCACAGAGTTTAAGAACAAAGTATTTTCACAACTGATTCACTGTATCAAGTATTAAACATGCACAGTCAAAGTAAGATCTGTTTGGAGTATAAACATCTGAAAAGCAAAAACAGAAGGGAAATACATTAATGTTCTTTAATAATGAGCTGTTACCCTGTGGCACCTGGTTTTGTAAAAGAAGCTTTTGCTCTTTTAGAGGTGAGTTGCTATTCCATGTGGGAGAAGCTGGCCCTTGAAGGACATGTGTTAAAAGGCTCATACAGTACTCGAGCTGTCGAACAGGGATTAGGAAAGCCTTCACTTTCTGCCTAGTGCTCACCCTCTGTTTGAAAATTCATTCAGAAATAAAGTCCTATGGAAGAGACATGGGGCAGGTAATTCTGATGCAATGCACCTCAGTGTTCAGTTCCAGAGAGGGACGTTATCTGGATTGGTCTGTAGAAACATGAGTTTAAAATCAAAAAATTTTTGCATAATTCATATCTTTTCCATTATTTTCCCATGTAAAAAGAAAAAAAAAATTATCCTTGCTGTCCTGTTACATAGAGGAGTGGGTTAAATAAACCTGAATTTTCCATGAAAATGATTGGAACAAGATTTCAACCCACACTTCTGCACAGAGCTTGTCATCTTCTAAAATAAACAACATTCTTTGAATTCCTGTTAAAAATTAAGATAGTAAATCTGTGGGAAAGGGTAGCAGAGAAGCAAAGTTCTAGTCACTGATGACTTTAGTAATCCCAGGATAATTCTTTATTCTCTTTGAAGCCAGTGGTAATTTTTCCTCTTAGTTTCAACAGGAAGAGGCTGAGGACTCATCCCTGAGTGTGATTACTGCTACTGTTAGAAATATGTAAAACATACTTAAATTTTCCTGGTACTGTTCTGTTGAGACAGATTTAGGTTCACTCAGGAGATTTCTTCCCATACAAACTAAGACTACTGTATCATGCTCTTTTTTTTATTTATTACTTTGCTCCTAAAACTAGAGTTAGGATGTTGCAATGAGGAAGATGTGGGCTGGAAGCAGCAAATATAAATTTTTGTAACTCCACATCAGACTTCTTGGGCGATTGTGGACAAGGCACTCGGTGGATTCTTGGATAGGGAAGCACACACTGTAACAATATATAAACAAGAACCTACCACATGATTGCTGGAATTTTTACCACTAATGTTATAGAGTGAATTTTAATGTAATCATGCAAATCCACTGAGAGCTGTAGATGATGTATTTACACAGAATAAACACTATCTGAATATGGTTTGTATTTCATACAGTATTTTTAGCAGTCAATTTATAATATAAGACAATAAAGATCCTTGAAGACCTATCCCTCCACCTGAAAATCTCATTCTAGTTTGTATATTTACCTTCAGCTGACTTCTCAGCTTACTTTTCGTCTCCCTTTGAAGACAAGGCACATATGGAGACTTGCGTTCACATATTCACTGGATTACACAATAATTTAAAAGCAGGTCTCAAGATAAGCAAGCCAGTGGTGGGACACTCAAGCAGAGAAGGTGTGAGATGCAGAAGAATCCAAGGAAAATAGGGAGCAGCCACAGCATGGATGACTGCCAAAACAGCTGCAATGGCCCAAATCTGGGAAAGTTTCCCGTAACAGGAGATGTTAATGGGAGGAAGGGGCAATACCATTCCCCGCAGCACATTTCTCATTAAAAAACAGGAAGATGCTTCTCTGGGGTTTGGAAATGCAGCCATGCAAATGCAGGAGTAGAGCTGACAGTAAGTAATCCCTCGATAATTCTATGATTCTGCGATTCTGCGATTCCATCCTCTCACCAGCAACGAATCAAATAAATACATGAGAGGCATCACACCAACTTGTACCTTTCTATCCATGCCATGAACATGGTCTGGCAAGGTCCTGTGCACAGACAGACTCTTATCCTGCTTTAGCTACCCACTCACACACAGTGGTCATCAGATGGATGCATCACTGGTGCAGGTGGGATGAGGATTACCTACTGCTGTAGCCACACATCCTTTCATTCCCCTTCAGCCATGCCTGAAAGCCCTAGTGTGACCCTCATCACTTGCCTCATCTGTGTTAAAAATAAAGGCTTGAATCATATAATGGAATTAGATCATAGAATCATTTAGTTTGGAAAAGACCTCTAAGGTCATCAAATCCGACCACTAACCCAACACTGCCAAGACCACACTAGACCATGTCCTCAAGAGCCACCTCTACATGTCTTTGAAATATCTCCAGGGATGGTGCCTCCACCACTTCCGTGTTCCAGTGCTTGACAACAACCCTTTCAACGAAGGATTATTTCCTAATACCCCATCTGAACCTCTCCCAGTGCAACTTGAAGTCATATCCTCTTGTCCTATTGTTTTTCATCTGGGAGAAAAGGCTGACCCCCAGCTGGATACAACCTCTTTTGAAGAAGTTGTAGAGAGTGATCAGAATAAAAGAATATATGGGAGAAGGCAAAGAAACCACAGCTCTTCATGCACAAACTGAAGCTGTATGAAATGGTAGTGTTGGAGAAAGCTCTTTATGGGTAAAACCCAGCCTGATGAAGAGCTATGAGATTGCTAGGTCAGCTGTAGGATACAGAGAGTTTGATGTAGAGGGAGGTTGGTGTAGCTCATAGAGTTGAAACAGACCTCCCAAAATGCAGACAGTCATTGCCCTTAGGATTATTTCCAGACCCTGGGTGATTGTAATCCTCTCCTCCAGCCTCCTGCAGCTGCAGAGTGAGCAGCAACACACAGTACTCCTAGGCCAGCAACTACTGAGACAGGTGCGCAGAGGAAGCTTTTCTGTATTCATTTCACACCAGGGTACTCCTCCAGCCTTCCTGAAATGACCACAGGAGAGCGTTCCCTGACCTGATGAAACCAGAATCCATGTTCTGAGCAGTGTGAGAAGCACATAATGCTTTTCCTCTGATGCTCATTACTTTACAGTTGCTGGTATTGAATTTCATCTACCAGCTTCTTCCTCATCCACTAGAGTTTCTCACAATTCTTTCCAAGTCTGACTTCACAATATTTCCGGATATCAGCATCCCATGGTTCTCCTTCCTTCCCTGAGCATCCCTAAATTCTGTTGAACAGCACAGGAGCCAGTGGAGGGACTGTGAGGACCACAACGAAAGTTGTCACACAATGCATCCTGATAATACAATTCCCTGCTTTGCTTCCTGACTTCACACCTGTCCTGATCCATGACATTTCCCCTTCACTTTGTCATTACTTGGTGCAAAGTGTTATCCTTTCCTGCACAGGATCTGTTTAGTCAAGAGAAATTTTATCAGATGGTTCTCTTTTATTGACTGCTTTCATTGACACATTACAGTTATTTTATTCAAAGGAATTAAACCCCTCTTTTGCCATTTTCTATTCTCAACTTGGGGCTTTCCAGGAGCCAGACTTGATAGCACAGTTAAAAAAACCAACATATTATGAAATTAAAAAGACTCATTTTCACAAATCTAGGTGTGTCAAACATGTTCATTAACATATACAGAGAAACTCAGGAAAAACTGATTCAGGGCCAAGGACCAATGCTGAAATATGTTAAATCCACATAGGCCTGATGCCTAGATGAAAACTGCAGAATCATGTATGAAATCCCAGTTGGTCTTGAACAGGAGGTATTTATTAAGTGCAGGACCCTTTTTTTTTTTCTATTGTTGTTAAAATTTGTCAAATTGAAAACATTCTGCAGTTTTCAAGTGGAAAATGATCTGGATTTCGGACGTTTTTTTTGCCAGACACCTCAGCTGCCCATCTGCTGGGCTATTGCAGTCACTGATTCCAAAGCAACCCTGGAGGCAGATGTCTCAGCTCCAATCTCCACATACAATTTCCTCCTTTATTTTTGTTTTTTCTGTTCAAAAGCTGGAACTGAAATAGCATTTCAAAATATTGAAATCCTGCAGGAAACCAACTGACCTTTCTCCACACTAGTCAGAAAAACGTGGGCAGGAAAAGACAGCAAAAAGATTCTGCAGGGCTAAATGTCCGGCCTTGAGGTTTTTTCTCACCAGAAGATATGCACTACCCAAACATC
Organism: Dryoscopus gambensis; assembly: GCA_013389985.1. NCBI lineage: Eukaryota > Metazoa > Chordata > Aves > Passeriformes > Malaconotidae > Dryoscopus > Dryoscopus gambensis. The sequence continues at coordinate 15,625 of WEIT01020463.1, read as the reverse complement.
ACAGAATACTATCTGATGGCAGATGGGCTGCAGTTAACTGCTTTAATAACCATGGCTTATTGAACATTTCTTCTGTTGTCTCATGAACTGAGAGTCTGGTGCTATAAAAAATTGCTTACACTTCCCTGCATGCAACCTCTGCTTTGGTACATCATTGCTCTAAAGGAAAAAATCTAAAAACTCTTAATCTGAACATTTCTGATTTTAAAGGAAGGCCAGGCTCTGCTGTGAACATGTATTTTGTGACTCAGGGCTGTTTGCAATAAAAAAGCATGACAGGAGCACAGCATTCCTTTCCAATCCTTGTTTTGAGCTGCCTGTGAACTCTTGGCGCCGTGTCCCAAGAACACTGTGTGGAAGTAAAGCCTTTGTTTAACCTACTTGTGTGGGCTCCCTGAGGAGGTGACTGCCTGCCCAGCCAAATCTGTAACTCTTGGCTCCCCAAGCACAATCAGCAAATAGAAAGCACTGGAGGGAACAACTGCTGGCTGTTATCCAAATAAGGTGCCAAAGTTTATTCATGGATTCAAAGTTTATTCAAAGTTTATTCATTTATTTGTGTCATCAAGGTTTCTCTGCCTCACTGCACCTGTAAGGACTGCAACACAGTCAGGACAAAAGGAAAATATGACCTGATACTCATGGTGGGTGCAAGACTTGGGTCCAATCTGCAGGGTGATGTTGCTGTGCATGTAGCTGTGGCTGCAGCCCCCACACCAACAAATTCCTGGTGGATGAGCAGCACACAGGGCTCTGCAGTCTAACATCCTGGTCACTGCGAGTTCCCGTGCCTCCCCGGGAACTGCTTTTTGCATATTGTTCTAGGTTTAAGGTTCCCCCACCCAGTTTTATGTATACCCTTATGGTTATGCATATCCCATATGGAATATGTATGATCTCTGGAAAGTTCTGTTAAGTTCAGTTCTTCATTTGTTCATTCAACTAGAACCCTCCCCTGAGTTTGTCCCATTGGATGTTCACCCCGTCACTTCACGATTTACAGAACTCCATTGGTTGTAATCCATTATCCCACCTCTTTTGGCTCTCAGACAAAAGGGGGCTACATCTGCCCGATCCCCTCTTTGTCTGCCTGGTTTTCATTAAAGTTCAGAAGTTGCAGAACGACCCCTTTCTGTCCTTTGCCTTTATCGACGCTACTTCTGTTTGCAGCCTGCTCCCTCTGAGAGAGCCAGTGCTGATTCTGTTACTTTTGTAACAAATTCCACCTATTACGGCTGTAACAACGCCCATTCCAGGACACCTCCGACGGCCAGGTGTGGCGTGGACTCTGGGCAAAACTGCAGCCTGCGTCAGGGCGACCCAGGGAGCTCCATTTCTCAAGCTGTGGAGGAGAGGGATCAGCCTGAAAACCTTCTCCTCTCCATCCTTCCTGCTGTACTTTTGTCCTTGTGGCTGATACTGGGATGGGTACAGACTGTCCAACACTGGTGTGTTTGGAGAGGAGCCAGCCAGCAGAAGGTGGGCAGGTGGAAAGAAACTGAGTGATGAATCTCTCCAGATGGGGAGTCCTCCAGCTCTGGTGGGGCAGTGGTTTTCATATCCTGTGAGATCTCTACCAAATCATTCTCCATATCTGGAATAATGGGAGGCCCTAAGCATTGAGAAGAACCAGCTTTGCATTGTCTATCTAGATTTCAGTAAAGCATTGACACTGTTTTACAGAGCATTCCCCTGGAGAAATTGGCTACTTGTGGCTTGGACAGGTGTACTGGCTGGCTGGCCGAGCCCAGAGTGTGGTGGTAAATGAAGTGAAATCCAGTTGGTCGCAGATGGTGTTTCCCAAAGCTCAGTATTTGGGCTGGTCCTGTTTAATATCTGTATCAATGTTCTGGACAAGGTGATCAAGGGCATTCTCAGTAAGTTCACAGATGAGATGAAGTTGAGTGGGAGTGTGGATCTGCTGGAGGGCAGGAAGGCTCTACAGAGGGATCTGGACTAGCTGGATCCATGGGTCAAGGCCAATTGTATGATGTTCAAGAAGGCCAAGTGCCAGGAGCTGCATTTTGATTGCAGCAACTCAGGCAGTGCTAAAGGCTGGAGGAAGAGTGACTGGAAAACTGCCCAGCAGAAAAAGACCAGGGGATGCTGTGGCCACATCCCTGGGGAGCCTGCGTCTATGGACATCATACCCATGTTGCCTAATGCTACAGGGACCCAGAGACATAGTGTGCCCATCCCTGCACATAGCTTCAGAACAAATTCCAAGGCAAATGTGTAATCAGGATAATAATCTATAGAAGGGCTTACAGATCTCAAGGGCTCTAAGGACTGAAGGCTGTTCTCCCTTCCTCTGAGGGGAAATCTGTAGTTTCACTTGGAAGCACTGAGTGGTGAATTAAGGTGTTGATGGGAAGTTGTTCTGTTTCACTTCCCTCTGGACACAGACAAAGCCCATCAACGTGAATATCACCTTTGCCGCCCTTCCCACTGCAATAGGTCATCCAAAGAGAAGAGGCTAGAACACTGTGTTCAGCCAATACCTCTTATATTTATGTAAGTCCTGAAAGCTGCAGTGCTGAATGCATTTATCCTCACCATCCCGTGCCCAGGTGCTGGACAGGTTTCTAGGAATTGTGAAGGGCTGCATGGCAAATCCTTCTGCTCTTTGCAGCTACAAGGAAAAGTGAGTGGAAATACGATGGTGAATCCTTGCTAAACCTAAAAAAATCTCATCAAGGGTGAAGGAGTACTGAGATTAGGTCAGCTGGTTAGTGCATGGTGCTAATAATGCCAAAGCTGTGGATTTGATCCCTGAGTCAGACTCAATGACCTTGTGGATCCTTTCCAACTCCAAATATTTTGTGATTCTGTGAATATATATCTTCCAAGTTTTTGCCATTCTCTCTGTGGCCTCCTGCTATCCCAGACTGGCATTGTGTAGGGAAAGGAAAATCCATGCTGCAGCAGTTATCTTTTTTGCTGTCCCTTATTTGCTATAAGAACTAGTCCTGGAAAAACCTTTTTCTCTTGATTTTGTGCAGCTCACACAGTTTCTACAGAGTTTATTTACAGAGAGGAAAAGGACACATGAATACCTTGCTATTCTTTTGAGCTGGAGCAAATATTTCACTATAACTTCTATTATTTTCATTCTGAAATATTTTGACTGAATTAGATTTTAGCACAATCACAGGAAAATCTTCAGCATTAAAAAGACCAGCCACTGTCAATGGCAATAGTTAACTACTGCTTCATTCAAATTCAAGGTTCAAATCAGATGTAAGCATTTTATTCTATATATGTCAATGCATATGGGCCTACACGTATATATACATATACATATGTGTACATATAAATATATTTGTATGCATGCAATTAAGCAGCAGCCATTCACCACCAGAGGGCAGGCAAAGAATATGAAAATCAATTGTCCTGTATGTCCCTGAACATGTCAAAGAACAAATTGCTCAGTGGCCAGAAAGATATCACCAATCTTTTCTTTGACTATCTCCAATGACTTTCTTATCATAGAATCATAGAATCATATAATAGTTTGGGCTGGAAGAGACCATTCCAAGTCATCTAGTCCACTCCTCCTGTAGTGAGCAGGGACACTTCAACTGCATCGGGTGGCTCAGAGCCCTGTCCAGCCTGGCCTTGAAAGTTTCCAGGGATGGGGCATCCACAACCTCTCTGGGCAACCTGTGACAATGTTTCACCATCCTCCTTGTAAAAAACGTCTCCCTACTGTCTTAACCAACCACATCTTAGTTTAAAACCATTACTCCTTGCTCCATCACAGCAGGCCCTGCTAAAATGTTTTTGTCCTGAATCTCAACCTTTACAACTATCTCGTATTGCAGAGTGTGATGGCTAGTTGGGGGGCTTTTTGTTTATTTGTCTGAGATCTAAATCTAGCAATGTTGATATGAACCAACATATCCAGTCTTAAAGTCCTGAGCCCTACAACATTTTAGAAAGGTGCAATGAGCAAAGAAGAGCTTCTCTTCTTTTCACTCATGCTCTGGAGAGGATAAAAACACGTAAGTCTTGATGCCAGAATGCAAATCCTCAGAACCATGTACCTTCAACCAGGAGATGCTTATGACATGGCACAGACAGACCTTCTAGATATGATGGGTCATGAGATCCATAAGGATCATTGTCTAAAACCCAGTGTCTTTGACTTGAGGAGGAAAAGGGGTGTACAATTTTACCCAGAAGTTTCATCCCAATTTCTTAACAAAAATATTTACAATTTTGTACAAGCAGATGAAATTTTATGGGGGTACAGAGGCCCCTAAGGGGAGGAATCTTGTTCAGGGCTTTGCTCAATGGGATAATAGATGCCAGACCCTCAAAGCAACAACAGAATGGCAGAATCACTCATAATGTTTGTAGTGCATCCTGTAAGACCATCCCCAAGTGGCTTCACTCAAGGAAACCTAGAAAGTATTTTAAGGGATTGCCATGTCCAGCCGTGGCTGGAAAGTTTGGATTTACACCAGCAGGATGTATACTCACAACTGTCAGAGTAAACCAGTTCTCTGTTTCCTGATGACAAGAGGGATTCATTTCCCCTAATTCTGAATCTGTGTCTGCAGTAGTCATGCACCAGTCCCTTCGTCTTCACAAGAGAAAGAGCTTCTGGAAGTGATTCATCTGCTGGACAATTAGATGAATCATGAGCAAGACAGGCTTTCATTTCCCTCCCTGAGCTGTGGAGGATATCAAGATCAGTGGCTCATTTGATAGGTCCCAACCTTGAAGTTCTCTGTGTTTGATGGACCATAGCTCATCTTTTTCACCTATGACATCATTCTGGAGTTAAAAGCTTTTATGAGGAAAAGGAGACCAGCTCTTCAATGCTTTCACTACTTCTACCTTGGCTTGGGAGGGTGTAGGTGATACATGTTTGAGCATAGTTGTCTGTGCTTCTGTGTTCCCTGTATTTCACCATTCAATGCACTAAACTTTCTGGAAATGGTGCCCATGCATAGGATTCAAAGTTTTATCTGAGGTGCACCACATTTCTGAAATCTAGAAGGAGATGCTCAGAAGCAAATTACACTTACAGTGTTTTGAAAAATCAAAGAGATAGATGAGCAGCATTTTTCCCTTCAGATTGTTGCCTTATGTCTGCTTTCTGTCTCCACTGAAGTAACTCCAGTATCCCCCTGTGTCTCCCAGTGTATCCCTTGCTTCATCATTTGGTTCAGAGGGGTTGTTAGATGATACAGGTACCTTTCTCCTCCTGCATTATGTTCCACCTAAAAACACTGCACACAGGAACTCTCATGATGTACAGTTGTAGCTCAGCGATTACCATGAAGGAATTAAGTAAGGGTTTCAATATTTTTGTTTCATGCAAAAAAACCCCACCAAAACTCCAAAATACAACATTGGGTGTGGGAGTTAGATTATTCAAGAAAAGCCAACACACTGAGCAGTAAGCAAAGACATTTTGGAAATAACCCAGAATCCCACTGTGGGCTATAAAAAACCTCCATGATTTCAGTAAGTGATGACGTAGTGATGGATCAAGGGGCTGTGGGAAGGATCAAAGGGTTTAAGGAACATGACAAAAATAGAGCATTTCTAACTCATTACATCTCTCCCTATGGTTATGATTCCAACCTTCTTTTTTTCAGCATTTGCCTAAAAAACAGTATAGAAGGAGCAAAACACAGAGTAGACCATACTCACCATTAACTGCTGTGAAATACTTTTCTGTAGGAACTGAAAAATACCTGTATCATGATCAGCTCCAAGGCCTTGCAGATATAATGCCAGTAATCCATTCATTATAGCTTCCCTGCAGTAAAACACCACCTATCCAAAGTAAACACGGTAAAGAGGTGGAAAGAAAGGAAAACAAAAAGGAGAAATTGATTATTTAAATGGTGGTTGATAGATAAGGGTCATTTTTGTAACGTCTGATTCAATAGTAGGGACAGAAAATGCTGGGGAGAGAGGCCAACTTTCTTCATTCCTCCAACCAAAAGAAAACAAGAAGAAGGAGGAAGAATAGATGCTATTACACACTTTAAATTAAGCAGGAGATTTAGAGAGAAACATGATCTTCAGCCCCATTAGCACAGAAGACAGAGAAAACTGTTCTGCAGTTTTTTCCACATCACCTGATTCATAGATCCTTCTGCTGTTGCAGTGGTAGAGCAGAGATACAGGAAATATTTGCAAGAGAAACCACATCAATATCATTTGGTTTGCTTTTCAAGATAAATCAGATTTGTCAAGTGCAGCACAGTTTCATGAACCTGCTGATAAAGCTTTGGGATGTTTCAAGCACAGGCTAGAAGATCTCCCTGGAGAACTTAGCAGAGGGCACGGAAAACCCAGAGACATTTGAAAAATCAGGGCAGGATGCAGGCTCCCTTCAACCATGGGAGCTGGCAGGGCAAGTGCAAGGCAGAAAGCCTGTGCCCTTATTTCTGTCTTCTTGAGATGTTCACCTGTCGACTTTGCTTGCAAGCCATACCTCAAAGTCTCCCTGAACAATGGCGCATCTCTGAGGACCACAGGGTTTGGAAAATAAAGCCAGAGGAGCCTGGAGATGGTTTTGGCCCCTCATAATATAAACACAAATTCCATTTGCACCGTTTTAAACCCCCTCCCCAAAATTATGAGACTCTCTGCAGCTCCTGTGGTATGAGTTTACTTGTCTGGGAGTTTTTCCCACATGGTTTCCCTTTCTTTTTTCTCTTGCTGCCTCACTACCATGAGCCCCAGCAGCAACCCCATCAGTCATTGTTTTCTCCCCAACTTATTTGTTTACTCTGCTCTCAGAAGACTCTGCAGAAGACCCTCATCACCAAAGTCACCCCATCTATATCCTGCGGTGATACCTGCTTATGCTGTCAGTTTCCACAGTATCTGTGACTCCAAGTGGTGTACAACATCTCTCAAGGGTTCCATAAATGTCTTTTTGCACCATTATGTGCATTTTGCTTTCTTGCTCAATTTTCTGGCACTGTCTGCCTCAGCATCGAGCAGTGCTTGAGGACCCTGGCACCCAAGATTAACCAGATGAGCCAGGACTTTGTCCATCCTTCAAATCAATGCATCATTACATGGTTGCAAATAAATCCCTCATAGCTGGTTGTATTGGGTCTGAGTGAGGTAAAGCTCACAGCCCTTACGGTGCTGTGCTTTGCATTGGTAGCTGGACCGGTGTTGATAACAGACCAGTGTTTTGGCTACTGCTGAGCAGTGCTGTCCCTCTGACATTCCTGCCCCCACCAAAGGGAATGGGAGTGGGCGAGATCCTGGGAGGGGACACAAGCAGGCCAGCTGACCCAAATCAGCCAAAGGGATATTCCATACCATATGATGTCAGCTCAGATTTATAATCTAAGGAAGAGAGGAGGAACCATTACACGTGCTGAAGCCCTGCTTCCCAGGAAGTGTCCAAACATCACTGCTGACAGGAAATAGAGACTGATTTCTTTTTTTCGTCTTTAGCTCTTGTGCACGCAGGTCTCCACTTGTTTCTTTCTTTTTGCTGTAATAAAACTGCCTTATCTCATCCTGCTGGCTTTTCCTCTGTCTTATTCTCTCCCTTGTCCCAGTGGGAAAGGGAGTGATAGAGCAACTGAGTGGGCACCTGGCACCCAGCTAGGGTCAGACCACCACACTAGTCTCATCTGGCTTGGTAAGTGTGGGGTGTCCCAGGAGAACTGGACATGCAGTTTTACTCTGCCATGTGGTCCTGAGGAAGGTTATGGTCAGTACCAAAGGGTACTGACACAAATCTAGTCTGGGAAATCTCCAAGAGCAACATCTTGTTTGAGTTCAAATAGGTCACAGTTCCTGAGACCTGCAGGCAGCATATGATGAGGGTTGAGATGGGACAGGAATCACAGCTGATGTGTCCTGGTGACCAGGACAACTTCACTATTCTGTTCACCACCTGCATCAGCACCAGCATGTGAAGCATCATCCTAGCAACAAACTTCCCTCAACAGCAGCAGAAACAGAAAGGGAGAGGCCAGAGCAAAGCTCTAGGAACCCTTGTTCCTCATGTATTTTTTAAAAAGAAGAGGCTATAATCAGAGCCAGAAGAAACAGAGCATAAATATCAAACTCTGTTTAGGCTGGGAAAATATAATTTATATAATTAAAGATGGGCATCTTGTTGATAATATACAACTTATTTTAACTGTGAGGTGAGCACATGGTCAGCTTTTAATCTTTTGCAAGTTATTAAAACCAGCCAGTTCTTCTCTTCCTGGATGGTTTTTTTTTTTTTTAATGTAATTTCTAAAAAAGCAACTGGGCTAACGTCAGCTCAAGATAATGATGCTTATACTGGCAGTCATGTCTTGGAGCATCTCAGTAGCTGGGAATTTTGCTTTCCTTTCATGCACTACTGCTTGTCTCCATGCCAGCCCCACCAACCAAGCCTGTTCCCCTCTCTCATGGAAGAGTGGGAATCACATGACACTTAGAAGGGAAGGAGAGGGCCCAGGGTTGACTTTGAGTGACCAGAACTGACCTCTGGCTTTATTTTTCTAAGTAGGATTTGCTGGTTGCCACATCCTGCTGCCTCAGTATGGAGGGGTGTAGGATTTGTGCATGGCAGCAGGGATTATCGCAGGACTGGTGCTTGTACGCTGTTTTGGTGGCAAGATCCTACAAGTCTTCAGGGTGTGGTGTCCCTCCTCGTATCCTCAGTTTCTTTCACAGGGTATGCTTGGGTGCATCGATGCTGTCAGATAACTCAGCTGCCCAGAGTCAATCCCATTGAGGGTTAGCTCTCCTGAGGGCACCCTTTCCCACAAAACCAGTTTGTTCCCTCCAAGCTGGGTGTAGTTCTGAGGTTTCCTTAAGAGCCTGCATCAGGTTTGGTTGCTTCTGCTCCACACAGTCCTCCCACACTCTTCTGCAGCAGATTTGGACCCTGTCCCCACAATATTCAAGGTATTCTGAAAGAAAGCTAGCAGTGAAACAACAAATTCAGGGTTGTGGGGGAACCATCCAGAGTTAGATATCTGAGTGCTACACACCTGGAAATAATCAACTTGCTTTAGAGAAGGGACAGGTCTGTATAGATCCAGCCAGGGATCACTCCCTGGGAGAGACACCTTCAGTGGGAGAGATGTAACTGGAGAAGCATCAGCACGCAGGTGTCACTGGGTATCAGCCAGTGGTTGACACAGGATTCTGCAGCCCACACACCAGAGATCGAGATCTAACAACAGCAGTATCTGTGTGAGCAATTTCTTCTGCTTCCATATAAGTCTGAAACTCGTTGTCAGGAGACTTCCTATCCTTTCTGTGACGGGCCATTTTCCTTCAGCTATCCATGCACCATCTGGAAAATACAACTTGCCCCACATCTCTGAGCAGCACGAATGCAGCCATCCTCCAGGCTTGGCTGCTGTGACATCGAGTTGGCCATCAGGTTACCCTGGCGTGATTACAGGAGGGGAGACACTATCTCCTTGGCGACCTCTCTCCATCAGTCCCAGCCAAGTAAGATAGCATGGATGCTGAGGGGAGGTGCAGCTTGGGTGGGAGACGTACATCAACACATCAGTGTCGAGCTGATGCCAAACCAAATAGCACGGCCATAGCCATAAGATACAGTGCCGCAAGATAGAGCTGTAGTGGACTCCTAGTTTAGGCACAGCACAGGGCTGTTGGGGCTTTCAGACCACATGCTCACTCGTTGATACTGTGCTGTATTTTTTGGACCACCTATGTCCCATATAAGTGCTATTCTGAGGTCCTCAGTAAGGTTTTGGAGCTGCTGTACACAAGTGAACTCCTCCAGATCTGCTTCTGTTGCCAAGACAAGTCAATGAGAAATAGTTCACTTACTAATTGTTAAACCATTTGGCCTTTAAAAAATATGCATATACAGCTATACATGTTCATTATCACACATGATACAATTACAAATGTATCATTATTGTTTACTTCTTTGCCATAATGTACACATTCCTTTTAAATTGATTATCCTTGTTACATTCTTATTGCAGTAGCACGTGCAAAATGTACTTATTGTAACATTTAACAAACCACATCTTTCACATCAGTAGACATTTTCCTATTGAATCTCCCAGTACAGTGCAGATCTGAAGTAGCCTTATGAGGAGTTGGTGTGCTAAAGAGGATGAATGGCAACCCGTGGCTGAGGAGCAAACCCTGGAGCCACCACATATTTAGCAGAATCAAAAGCTGTTTGGCACATGGTGTTAAAGGATATGGTTTTTATCTGATTTTAATAAACAGATCCAGGAATGTTGGACAGAATTGATGCTGTCCAGGAGAAGGGAGTCAGTATCTCCTCTTTTTCTTCATCCATCCAAAACCCTTGTCCATAATGGCAGATGCCAGTGCAAAGAGGGGAAACACAAAATGCTGAAGGTAAACCTCTCCTCTAGGCAGGAGGTCACTCAGTTGAGATACTCTTCATGCATCCAGGGAAGAATGTTGGGTGTCTGCAGTGGCCCCTGGGAGGTTTGCTTTGGTCTCTGATGCTTGCGGGAGCTCCCTGGTGGGGTGGCCCAGGCAGGGCTGTGTCTTGGCTGGTGAACTCAACACTCAGATTGGTCCTGAGACATCCACTGAGGAGCTGCCCGAACTCTCTCAGAGGTTTGCACTGCTGCAAACTATCATGCAGAGGCCGAGGTACCCCTACCCCGGCACCAGGCCACGTCCAAGCAGAAAAGGACAACACAGGCAACGCGCAGGTACTCCACTGGTTTGCACAAGATCATTGCTTTTGAAATAAAAGAGAGCTTCACATCCAAGGGAAAGAAAGAAAAATCCATCCCACTGCCCTTTCTAGAAGGCATTTACATTATGTCCCACTCAAGCATTAAATTGAATTTATCCTTTGCCCCAAGGGTGCATTTGGTCATCCCACTGCTGTGCCACAGAGACACAACTGAGCTGCTGGGAAACCAAACATATGTGTTCTCCCTACTGCGAAGCTTCCCTCCCTTATACCCTTCTCCTATGCATCCCATCCTGCATGGACTTGAAGTTTAGGGTTTGCAGCTAGCTCAGTGCCCCTGATTTACTCCATCCCCTGGGAATCTGCAAGCTGACAGCTGTGGGACAGGCACGGATGACTTCAGAGACAAGCACGTGTCTGCAAAGCCTGCAGAGGGGATCTTTTTGTGGAATTTACAGACTGTTTCATGTGTCAGTACGAGAGGACTGTAATAACCAGCTGAGAAACTGCAGGAAATAAGCCAAGGCTGAATGAACAAAATGGAAAATAAAGAGAAGCGCAGAGGACACACACATTTTAAAACAATTACGGAGGTATGTATTCACATGCTTGTGGGAGCCTGGGAATATATAAGAGCTCATGACTGCAAAGGAATGAATTCAAGGACTAGTCTATGGGGAGTATTTTTTTTTCCCTGTGACTTCAAACTTCTCTCAGAGCTCACAGAGTTTGAGTCAGCTGTCATGCAATAGAGGTACGACTTCCCTAAGGAAACTCTTCCTCGACTTGCCCTGAAAAGCTGCTGGGAGAGTCTGTGAGACAGAGGGCTGCAAGCAGAGGTGAATCCTGCTCCTCCTTCTCCTCCAGCCACAGAGCAGGTACGTGGAGATGCATATGAACCTGGGAGCATGCTGGAAAGTTGAGCTTTTGACTGCAGGAGAGATGGGGTCTCTGGAGACTTAGATCTGCAGCCTTTAAAAGTAACACGGATGAGGAAGGTACTGTATAAATAAAATATACCATGTTTATGGATAGGCTGAGGAAGTGGCTAAACACACTGTGTAGATGGCTCTATCCACACAGCTGTATATTTAATCCATCAGGGACTTGCACTGCAGCGAGTCAGATCGCTTACGTTAAGGAGGCACCGATTAGTTTGCAACAATGCAGTTGTAATACGCCGGGTGTGTTGCTATTCTCTGTGTTTACAGTAATGAAAGATGGGGACATGTCTGGGTATTTTTTCTTTCTTTACAGGACTTTAGTCTGTTTGTGGAATTGCTGCATTATAGTGCTCCGAACCAGGAGTGCTGCAGAGATCAGCCCTGTACACTGATAAAATGCCACTCGCCCAGATCCCCGACACTGAATCTTAGCACAGCCTCGGGCAAATCACACAGACCCCGGGTAAAATGGGCAAAAGGCTGTTTGGCTCCTCTGCTCTTCTTACTACCAGCACTGTCATTGAGCTCTCCCTGTTGGAGCACGAGGTGTGAGACGGCAGTGTTATTTTGCTACTCTTAAGATCCTGACAGCTTGAATGTCACCTTGGGTGAACAATGACTTACTGAAAGGGTTTTGCTGCATCTGGACTGTTACCACGGGAATTAACATTTAGACAGTATTTGGAACTGATAAAGTTTTAGAAAATCCTGATTTATATAAAAGTCACAGATAGATTTATAAAGCCAAACCCTGTTGTATTTTGATAAAAGTATTTTTGATGAAAGTGCAGATATGTTTCCCTTAAATAGAATCAAAAGTTAGGTTTTTCACAATAGCAGGTATTTTTTGTGGGGGTTTTTGTTTGTTTGACTGGGTTCGTTTACTAAGATGTAATCATTTCAACTTTAAAATCAGCTTATTACTCTAAAATGCTAAAGTTCTTTAATTTTCCATTATAGAAATTCACAAGTAATCTCTTTTTAAAGCAGGTTTTACATTTCAGTGATTGTATCAGTGCTTTACCTTTTACTAATATAATGATGGATGGATTCAAGGGGGGGTATCAGTATCATGCAATCATATCTATCAGAAATAACTATACTCACCTCATTTTTTCTCCTGTAGGATCATGTAAATTGAATAGACCTTTTCCCATATATTGACTCCACTGTCAACTAAAACAAATTGCTGAATTAAAAGTCTATTTTTCTCTCTTTTTGCTGCACTAAGATAGTATGAGAAATTATTATGTTTTGGTTCCTGAATTTGAGTTTCCTCAGGAACTTTGTTTTCCAGGGAGATAGTTTGTTTTCATGGTCAGACAGTTTAATCTGCAAAGGTCACTTTCTGCTGATATAAATATTTTCATTTTCCCATCTCCTACTGTCCCTTCACCCATCCCCTCACTCAGAGGTCTCCAGGCTGGTGGATTTCATGCAATTGTCATTTTATTTTCTTTTTCTTTCCTGGAAAGAGGACTAGAAAATAAAAGGTGAATAAAAAAGGAATCTGGCTAAACCCCATGTATCCAATTAATTGAAAATGTTAATTTTTGGTGGGGAAATGCTGTTGGCTAAACACCTGATACAGGTGCAAGTGGAGAGAGGACAGAGGGAGAAACGAGGAAGGCAACAGCTTCAAAAGACAAGGGAAAAGCCATGTTGGGGTTACAGGAGATGTAGAAGTCTTTTTCTTTGGTATGCAGACTTGACTTGGCTGTGATTTTAATGAAGCAAAGTCCTGAGCAGCAGAATCAGTGCGTGCCCTTCCCTCCTGCTCTGGCATTTGTTTCCACCCAGGCTCTTCTTCACAGTTCACCTGGCACAACTGTTTGGTCACTTGGTAAGACAGCTTGAGGAACTGAGCTGGCTTTTTAAAAGCACAGCCAACAAAATCTCTGCTATTTTTATCCCTGCAAATCCAAACTTCCCAAAGTGCTCTGAACATCCATGTGTAGAAAATGCAAAGCTGCAGCTATCCTGGTCACTTGTTGCTCTTCATTACAGACATGATATTTTTAGTACTCTATCTCTAAATGAAATCAAAATATCCTATTTATAACTTTATTTTTTTTTTCCCATGGAGGCCTCAGATGTTTGAGGTTTTCCTTGTGAAAGTGTCTGTGCATTGCAAGTGCTATTGCACACTGCTGACAAGGCAAACTCTAAACACAGAGCATCCAGAAGGAATTTAAACCTTGGGCCACCACAGCAGTCCCCAAGCTTCAACATGAGTTCCCTGCTCACCCCAAGGGGGTTGCAGATAGAGAGCTTGACTCCAGGAAGAATGCCAAAATCAGCACTGCAGCCAGCTCCAGCCAAGGGAAGCTCAAGACATGATGTGCTTGAGGGAAGGTGATCAAAACTAGTCTGACGGGAGGGGAACCTGTCTGGGGTTGTGATAATCTCACTCACAGACTGTTCTCTTGAGAGTTTAATATGGATTTTTCTATCCACTGCACCTAATCATGCTCTCCCCTGTTGTCTTTTCATAGCATTTGGGTGGCTAGACCAGCAACCTGGTCTGGAGGAAGGTGTCCCTCACTATGGAAGAGGTGTTTGAGCCAGAGAGTCTTTAAGGTTCCTTCCAACCCAAGCCATTCCGTGATTCTATGATTCTGTGATTTATGCCTCTCATTTCAGGGTGCATTGCAAAGCAAATGAGGTGTTAAGAGCCCAGCTCTTTGGCATATTATTTCAACCATGGGAAAAGTGCATTGCAACAGTCCAGGCTTGTGGCTCTGGGAGAAAGCAATGGGGAAATCTGTGTAAAGGTGGGTTTTCCAGCAGCAGTACTTAATTAGCAGAAGGAAGTGAGGAAACCAGCAATTAGACAGCTGCTTCAGCCCTAGAGGGCAGCACAAAATAATAAATAAAAACCTGAACTCACAACCCATCCGAAATCATCTTCTGCATGACAGAAGCATGTCCGTCAGGGTGGTGTCCTCTTGTGGCTAATATCCTCAGCTTAATTCATTGGATCTAAACAGAAACCATTTCCATTTGAGGGCTCTTCCTACATGATGCCAGACACACTGCCCAGCATGAATATCTGGACTTTGCTGGGTGGCCTGGATATCATCTAGGCAGCAGCTGGAACCACACAAACCCACTATGCCTTACACCTTCCTTTTCCCACCAGGCTCAAAGGAATGCACAGCTGCACAGGTAGGCCTTAAGTGTAGAAGGCTCAGAGATGGGTTAATTTATTGCGCTGCTTGTGTCCATCTCCATATAAGATGATGACCTGGTGTCAGCTTTCACATGTGTTGACCTCTGTGTTCCATTTGAAAACCTAACCATAATTGCTTTTACCTGCAGAACCATGAAACTGAACATCATCTTCTTGCTGGCAGTGGTGAACACAGGAACCTCTAACTATCACCCCATAGAGGGGACATCCTGTGAAATGGTAAGGCGGGATCCCTACTCAGGCTCCTTGGGATCTGGAATGGGTCTGGGACCCCCTTGTTACAGGCACTGTGCAAACAGCCACAGTCTCTGAAAAGGGAATCCTGCAGGACCAGACTTTCTGTGGTGGCAGAGGTGGGATTTGCAGGGTTAGGAGATGGGTAGTGAGCAGTTCTCAGGCTATGTTCTTTTTGTAGTGACAGCACATAAAGGGGTGGAGGAGGGGTGAGGTGGAAAGAAGGGTCATTATCTCAGTTTTTTTCCTAAAAGGGAGCTGGTTAAAAGAAATTCGACCTGATTTCCCTAAGACCATAGAGGGGTTC
>WEIT01020462.1:0-13417 GCA_013389985.1 Dryoscopus gambensis | reverse complement strand
TACATTTTGAGTGAGTGGGTCATGAAATGTATTTAATTTAATGGTAGACTACCTTCTGTAGCAGTTGTCATTTATTAATATATTAATATACCAACTCTAAATGAATGTGCATATATTTGTAGGATGAAAAAATCTTTACAATTTTTTGATTGCTAAATTGGAAAGAGTACTTATCCTTCAAAACTGCAAACTCGTTCTTAAAATCCATTAATCAGCATGTTAGCCATCCATAGCAGAAATTTATGAAAAACACCATGCTAACCACACATTTGACAGACATGCTTCTTCAGGTAGAAATCTGCCTCCCTTTTTTAATTTATAATGAGCAAAGTGCATGCATCAGCAATCAAAGACTGCTAAAGTCTGTAGAAGAAGAAGTTGAACTTTGCATTTGGGTCTGCTGTTTATGTCTGAAAGATAGCTAAAGAGGAAAATTATTGGCTCCAGGATGTTTGTTATAAAAAATGCTGTCAGAACAGGCCTTTCTTCTTTGATACTGCAGTATTGCGTTGACTGCGTAATTTACAGGACAGAAACTTACTTCAGATAGTTCTTGATTCCTGTTACGGAGAATGGACTGCCAGTTGACATAAGAAAGTTATTTTCAATCTCTTTGGCAGTTTCTCTGCTCCTTAAATGGATAAAATAATTTTTTATTGTGTTTCTTTAGCATTACAAAGCATCTGTGCTTTCTTTTGACATTTGCCAGTCGAGAAGTAAATGTAATATTCACCACTGGGTTAATACCTTATTAATGGCCACCAGTTAGGAAATGGATACAGTATCTTCTGAAATTTTTTGTTGCTTATGAGTTGATGAATCTTGAAAACCAGTTTGCAATAATTTCTAGGTTAATTTGATTTGCTATTAATGCTCTCTCTTATAATATGGTTAGTATTAACACCAATTCCATATTTCTACTTTTATCCATCTCAAAACTGTTCCTAAAACATATCCTAGTGTCTGAATTGGAGGGTAGCTGGATTTTGAAAACTGACTTATACGTAAATCTTGTGTCGGCAATCTGGTACCTAGACCATTTGGAAAACAATTTGAATTAGAGCATTCCCATTATATTTTTTTTTAATATATAAACTAGATAATACAGTCAAAAGTGTCAGTGTAAGTACAGAGGTGGGGGAAAATGGTAAAGCATTTAGCATGTTTTGAAGTACCTTATAGTGCTTGCACTGATGTGAAAACCTTGTGATTTGTACATACTATAAGAGAGAGACATGGGAAGCAGTTCTAGGAAAAGTAGTCTTGAGATATTCAGGGGAAAAAAAAATCAAGGACAATAGGCTTTAAATGTAGTTACTTTTGCAAGCACTGAATGTTTTAAAGTGTAATTTACACTTTTAAAATGTACCTTAAAGAACACAAGGAATAAATTTAAACTGAAGCCCTTTCAATGGGAGCAAAATTGTACAGAAATCCAGAATATTGATTTTAACCTGGCATAGTTTTCATATACATAGTTTCCAGTTTTAATCTCATTGTTTTAACTTGAAGAATATCGTTAATGAATATCTGCTAAACAGGTTCTATTTTTGACAAATCTGTCCTGTCCAGCCCCTCCTGAAATAGTAATTGAAACAAGATTGATATATTGGATACGAGATAGGATATTTCAATTTTATTGATTCTGTAATCTAGTTTTGATGTTTACAATCAAACACTTCACTGAATCTGTGCTCAGCTAAACAATGTGGCTTGAGTTTTTGAAGTTTAGAACGCTGGATGTCTTAAAATGAAGGCAATGTAACTGTCTTTGATGGCTGGGGAAGAGCAAAGTTAAAAGTAAGCCACATGTCTAGAGGTCAAAGCATGGCCAGTACACTGCTGTTTCTCTCTGCCACTTCTTCCTCCTTTTTCCATTCAATAGCATGGGGAACAGCAAAATTTCTTATTTTATGGTGTGGAGGAACTGAACAAAGTATTAGTTTCTGAAAGCAAACACACATAAAAATTAAACAGATTTTAATTTTAGTGATTTTTTTCTAATTATTTGGGAACTACATGTCTTCAAAGTTTCAACATGTTTTGAAGAAAGAAAAAAAAATCTAAGAGATTAAACACCACTTTTTGTGGTGTGTTTAATATTGCATTATAATTCAATTGGATAAAGACAGAATACATCTGCAGGATACAGGCTGAGATAATCTTTCCCCACATTCTGCTACTTTTTTCATGCGCACTACTGGAAGATGTCACTGTTAAGAGTGAAATCTTTCGTTTTCATCATTCACACATTTCAGACCACATTGTTGACTTAGTATTTATTTCCTACTTATTTTACAACAGTTAGATCTTTTAATATAGAAGTAAATATATTAAGTTGACAGAAAGATTTTGCTTAATATTGCTTAGGGAAAATCAAAAAGGAAAAGCTGAACTCAGCTGAAACACAATTACTAAATGCTATAGATTGTATATACAGAATAAACTGGTTTAGCTATTTACAGATACACATTTTACATGCTCTTTTTTGTAAAGGAAGCTCAGGAAGTTTTTTTGTAAAAACTATGTATAGTATGAAGACCATAGGAAAATATTTTAAAATTGCTATTCATACAGAAATAATTTTGAGAACCACGCTTGCAGTTATGATTCTGCCTGTAAGTCAGTTAATGAATGCTCTAACTGACTCCACAGATTTATGTTCAGATTTCTTTTTAGTTTTAAAATTATATTAATTTAGTTTCCAAATTCACAAGCAATTTTGCTTCAATGTAGCTGTGTTACTTGCATTGGATTCTGCTTCTGGAATCTGTACTGTAATTTTGCATCAGTTCCTTGTATTGGATTGTGCTACTCAGATGTGTTTAACTGTGATAAATGACATGCTGCATTACCTACATTAGAAAATAAAATTTAAAAAATAATTTAGAGGGAACAGAAGTGAAAGAGAAAAGGAAGTCATAATTCTGAAATTTATTTCTATTCACTTATATGTGTGCATTTTTAATTTTTCTATATTTAAGACTTCCAGAACATCACAGCACAAAATTTATGACAATGATTTCTATCACTATATGAAACTAATGGGACTTAGGTGTCAAGATATTTTCAAAGTCTTTATAAAAAATACATTGTTAGGCACCCACACACTTTTTAGTGTTAGTCTACTGTACCTCTCCCATTTCTAAAAAGGAAATTTTTGATTGCACATGCTTAATGAATTTTTGTTTATGCATACATTAGACTGTAGTTAATAATATGCTGAAACCCATCCTTAATGGCTTGAATGTTCTATATGAAAAAATTAAATCAAAACTGCCTAGGACTAATACTGATGATTTTTGTCATAGCATGTTTCTGCTTGTATTTTATTATCCCAAACATATACCCGTAATTTGTTTCTTTCCTTGTTTTTTTTTAAATTCTTCATTAAAATGTGAAACCACACATCTTTCTGTTCCATTCATAATAGTTTTGTAATTTTTCTTCCTAAATACAAATCTAGTAGGATTGACCATAATTAAAGAATTTTAAAGAATTATGAGTTAGCTTTGTGTATGTGACGTTTTCCTTTAGCTTTGCATATGACACTATGATTTAGCATATTATTACATATATCTTACAATGTTACATATTTTTGCAAAACTGGAAAGCACAACAAAAAGAATTATTTTTTTTTTGTGTAGAATATCCCTGTCATCCTGAAAAAAGTTCAGCAGCCATCTCAGATGACATAGCATGGATATGACCAAGATCACTGCTTCATAAAGGGCTGCAGGGCCCAGGCTTTAGTTGTATGAAAAATGGATTTGTAGACTGTCATGATCCAATTATTAAAGTTATTAGATATACCTCTTCCGCAATTAAGGTGCAAATGAAACCATTTGCCAAAGTCAATAGTACAGGTTTTATCTGACAGTAAATATGAGAGAGAGAGAGAGTGAGACAAAGAAAGATATAGAAAATGGCGGGGGGGGACAGAAAGAGAGTGACAAAGACAGAATAAAGAAAATATCACCATCTGTGGATCCCAACAATGCTCCGTTGATCCTCTCCAGCTGGTCTTCTTGGTGGTGAAGGTCCCCCAGAAAAGCACAGAATTCGATGAGTTAATATACACTCAGGCCAGGTAGGGAAGCCCAGGCACCTCCCTTGGTGGGGGGATTTTGCCATTGTCTCTTACTACAGACTTCGGGTTTGTTGCCTCATGTGCAGTCCTGTGGTGCAAGGCCTCAGGAATGACTCTGAGGGGCACTTTGGGGGGCCTTTGACAGATTATGACACCCCCTCAGCCGCTTCTCACATGAATGTCCCATGGATGTAGCCTTCCCAGGGTAGGAGGTTCCATAGCTAGTGTGTGTAAGAGAGGATGGTTTCACTGGCCCTGAGCGGAGGTCCTCCCCCTGCCTCGGCTGGAGGGGAAAATCTGTGCAAACCTGCTCCCAGAAAAATGGGTCTGCGGGCTACGGCCTCTCCAACACCAAAGCAAGCCAGAGATGATTCTTAACTCAGTTGCTCGGTTTGGCTTGCAGTCTTTACTTGTTTACTTCTCCCTGGGACTGAGATGATTGAAGAATGGGTTTCCCTTTATCTAATCTCAGCAGTCTGACTTTCAATCCAAAGTTCCAGACAGGCATTCTTTAGGGATGGGTGGACTTTGATGGCTCCTTTATGCAGTTTTGCTATCATGAGCAAGACTTTTTATCCATGTTTGAGGCATGAACTATTTCAGTCTCTGACATGGACTCAAAACAAAAACGTCTGCTTATAACTATAATGATATCTGGTCTAGATTTATGTGATTTCCTAATGATAAATTGCAGAATCATGTGATGAAGACTATTTATCATGTAACTTTGCCCTAAACGAAAATTTAGGAATTACACCAACTTTCCAAATTTTAGAACAGCTTTGAGTAATCATTATTTCTCTGTGTTTTAAGAAAGCAAAACTGTCGTAAATCAAGCCAAGGACAGGATTTCTCCCACTGTCTTTTAAGGGAGAAGCTGAATGTTCAAACTCTTACAAACTTTCAAAACCTTTAAATCTTAAAAATCTTCCTGAAAACATTTCTGTGTACTGCATGAGTACTCAAACAGTTAGAAATAAAAAGATTGCAGGGAGGTAACAATTTTGAATTTTAAAATTGTAGAATACATAAGTAAAAGTTATCTTACTTGAAAAACTTGAGAGTTGTGTTAAAAGCAGAATTTTATTATACTTTCAAATGTCAGAAAGCCATATGAAAGCAAAATATTAGCAACTTTACATAATTTCTTAACCATGATTCTATTAAACTTGTAGAAAAATACATTATTTTTTTTTTTACTCACTTGTGTTACGATGGCAATGGGAGGTCCCAAGTGTAAGATCAGAGTCATATTTTCTTAAGTGCAGAACTAAAAAATAGTAATAAGCTGACTGTACTGAAAGAATATGAAGTTGAAATGAACATTGCAGGTAATATGTAGGACAAAATGTTTAGTACTGGGGATTTGAGGCCAATAAATACTAACTTAAAAAGGTAAGTTTAGTAAATGAATTGGTAAATAAATAAATTAGTCCATATGTTCAGTTTATACCGTCCAGATCATTAAACCCTGAAATGTGATAATTGCAAGGTTTTTGAAATCTGTTTAGTAATGGCCTAAGTCAACTCTGGCTTCAGATCTTTTTTTGTCTCATTATTCAATGTCTTGAAATAACCAAGAGTATCAAGGATCCTACAGAAATATGTTTGGAATAATCCTCCCTCACCCTCACCCTCACCCTCGTTAGCAGGTGTCCTAATGTGATGATAGAGGTGGATCACTGCGCATAGGTGCAACTACAATACGACAACCTATGAGTAAAGGAGATTTGGAAATAGAAGCAAATTTTCAAACTCCTGAGACAGTAAGCTTGATAAGCACATTTAGGTAGAGCATTTTAAAGAGCATGCATGTCTTTTATGTAAGTTGGTGGAGGCACCTAACGTAGATTTAAACAGATATCAGAACAAAAATTTGATTATGGATAGGAAGGCTGTGTATAACTCAATACTTTGATCATAGCACCTGAAAGTTTGACATAGAATACTCAAAATACAATGCCTTCTTTTGCTAGGTTAAAATGGAAACATTGAAAACATTGTTTTATATCTGTTAGGGGTTGTTACCAAAATTTTATTATAATGTTTGACCTGTGTGTTTAGTTGTCCTTCACTGAGATGAACTGCAAAGTGATTTGACAATATACAAAATTACTTTTTTTCTGATTGTATGGCAGTCATAGAAAAGTCACTAGATACATACAACAATAAAGAAAAAAAGTTTTGTTCCTCTAACCTTTAGAGAACCAAAGGGAAACTTGGCTCAGACTGATACTAGCTCATAATTTTTATAATTGTTCCAAATGAACCTAGTTTCAGTAAAAAGTTAATTGGCAGTTAGTGTTATTCTGGCTAAATCACATGAATCTTTAACTGCATGTGTCTCTCCCAGTTTCTTTTCTTATTTTTTGGGCTTTTTTTAAAAGATGCATTTACTATTAGTTGATCAAGAGCTTCAGCCTTTTAGATGATAAACATTAACAGATTTCAAGTGCACGTGGCGGCATTTTTAAAGAAATCATAGGATTTCATCATATTGCCAGATTTCTGAAAATATCTTGTTCTATTTTAAAGCACTATTGTCACATAGACTACTTTCTCTTAGAAAATGAAAATCAAGAGCATCTCAGAACAGAAAACATTTGAGAAGTTTGGTAGATAAATAGGCTTCCTGTTAGATACACAGCCACCTGAACCTGACAGATGCTAACTAAAGGGTATGCAGTGTCTCACAGAATCAAAGTTACTCAAAGAGCATATTTTGTCAGTGTGATAGCTGTTAGACATGTAGCAGAAAAGACCTGTATGAATGACCAATTTAGTCTCTAATGGAGCTCTTAGTAGGCTTTTGCAAAGATACTGGGAAAAATAAGAACATTATCAACAGAGAATGCTGAGGTTATTTATAGTCTGGTAATTTGTGCATAAATAAAAAATGTCTATAATTAATGCACTGTCTGTTCAATTATGCTGCAAACTGATTTTAATACAATTAAATACTCAAATTTATTTTAGAGTTTGCAGTTAGTTTGCCAGATTGACCAGTGCTTAGCAGCTAGTTAAACTATCCAACAAGTTTATGATTACTAGGAAAACAAGTAGCTATAGCAAAACACAGGACAGCACTTGGAATAAGCTTTGTTGGTTCCAGTGGCTCTAGTCACAGGTAGCTAGTCAAAGGCAAATCAAACATTGTCCTCTATTTCAAAGTAAATATAGACAGAATGAAAATATAGTTTTGCAATTTAAATGCCTGATAGTATATCTGATCATTATCATATTCCAAGTGATTCTGTTCCTTCCCTGTCCTTTGTATAAAAAAAGAAAGGGGATGATCAAAGTCATTTCTGTAGAAACTAAAGAGAGAATAAATACATTACACAATTCAAGGTAAAAACAAGATAATTGAAGGAATTATGATAGAAATCTACATAAATGCATGGAGCATAGAAAAGGTGAATAAAGTACTATTAATCTTTACTTGTATCCATTTATTCTTTTCAAGGAAGATTTTTTTAAATAAAATGTGATTAAATTGGGAACCCATGGCACATGACATTATGGAAACTGATGAAATGCATCCAAGCAGCTTTAGGCAGTACAAATAAAAAGGGACTGAACTCAATCTTACAGTTTTTAACACATGATAGTAGGAAAAGGACAATTAACATTTCAAATTGCCAGACAGAGTTCAAAATTCAGCCATCAAAAGTGTCACTCTCAGTAGTGTGTCACGGGATGTGTCCAGCCTCTTCTGGAAGGCAAGAAATTTCAAAGGTCTGGACCTAAGATTTTATATAACATTAAGTTAGAGCCACTTCTTGTTCCTGAATCCATTTTCTCTATGGTTATGTAGCAAATAGTTATTATTTATATAATATTAATATAGCAAAAGAAGCAAATTAGACAACTTTCAGAAGGAGTCAAACAAACCAGAAATGGGGGGAGGACAAGCCGAACTGATTAGGGGCGGAGTTCCGCTTCAAAAATTTTCCATGAAACACCGTCTGGATTGAGAGTCCAAGACCTTGTAGAAGGCACATGTGGAAATCAAACCAGAAAGTTCTCAGAGGGAGAGAGATGGTCCATGTAGGCAAAAATGAAGTGACTAATATAATATAGAGATATAAGAGACTTTATGACATCCTACTTCAAGCAATCAATAGATACTGTTAATTTCTATTTTTCACCTGATAGCATCTGATACATTATGGTGTTTTCTGGTCTTTCACAGCAATTTTATTTTTCCAGAGAATATTCCACCTTCTCAGACACCAAGTTGCCATTACAGTCCTTTGATTTTATATTTATTGATGGTATCTCAGGATGTTTCTGGTTTCTATGTACCCTGGATGAAGTTCAAAGAGGATCATTATAATTCTCAGTTTCTGGTACACAGTCCTCAAGTTTTCCAGTTGAAGCTGGCAGGCCCCTCTGTTTTCAGCAGACAATTTCTTCTGTTCAGTAATTTTTCCCTTCTAATCAGGCTGGCTTTATGGTTGCTCACATCAACACATGAAGATCATTTCCTCTTTTTGTTTGAGTTACACAAACAGTTGGAAGAGACTCACAAGGGTCACTGAGTCCAACTCCTAAGTCAATATCCCACACAGGGATTTAACCTGCTACTTTGGTGGGATTCACAAAGAGATCTGCTGTACTATGTTCAGCCTTCCCTGGAAGTTGCACTCATCTTGGAGGCTCGGATTTTTTCCTTTTTTTTCCTTTTCTCTCAGGGAATTTTCTCCCATTTGTTGCCTAAGAGATGGTAACAATGATACTTGGGAGACAAGGGATGTGGGTGGGAGGAGGGGGTAGGGTGCAGTTTGCTGCCGTCTCTTGGCTGAGGGTCTTTCCCTTGGGAAGTGCAGATACCCTGAGATTCCGGTGCGGGGGCAAGGGGCTGGGCTCGTCCCTCGCTCGCTCTCTCTGTCCCGGGACCGGAGTGGGACAGGTGCGGTTTTGGTGCTGGACTGTTGCTGCCCAGAGGATTCACTGTCACTGTGGAGTTTTTGTGCTGTACTGCTTTCTCCTGACTGTGGATGAGCATTTGCTCATAAGAGCAGCTGTTGAACTGGGACCTTTCCAACACCCGACCTCACTGGGAAGGGGACCTGACCCTCGATCCCTTCCNCTGCAGTCCATTTCGCCATCCGGAGGGGCACCGGGATCAGCTGCCGCTGTGGGTTTGTAAAGGAAGCGCCTTCTCCATCTCTCCCACTGGCCCACCCGCCCTCACGCACGGGAGGGACACGGCCGAACTCGTGCCACAGCGCCCCCTGCCGGCCGGGGGGAATCACGGCACCCGCCCTGCGCGGCCGGGAGCCGCCAGCGCCCCCTGCCGGCTGCGACCGTCACTGCACCGAGGGGGAGAGGCCTGCGGCCCAGAGGGTGCTGCTGGCTCTCTGGTTCTGTTCGCTGTCATTTGTTTGCCTTCTTATCCATAAACATACTAGTAAAGAATTGTTGTTCCTTTTCCCATATCTTTGCCTGAAAGCCCCATAATTTCAAAGTTGTAATAATTTGGAGGGAAGGGGGTCACATTTTCCGTTCCAAGGGAGGTTCCCGCCTTCCTTGGCAGACACCTGTCTTTTAAATCAATACAACTCAGGGGTTTCCGGTAGTTTAGTGACAAAAGGAGGTCAGTAAAGATCTTCCATCTGATCCTAATCAAAAGAAGAGGTAGTCTAGGTGATCAGATAGACTTTACTCTCCTGGACACGGTAGTGAGTGACCTAAAGGTATAAGAAAGTGATATAGGCTTTATTTAAAGGATAGTCAACCAAAGCAAAGATATCACCAGTCTTCTTCCTGTTTGACAACCAGAAAAAAAATTATTAAGGACATTATGGGTATGTCAGGAAAACTGGAGAAACATGTCTAAAAGGGGGTAAAACTGATAATATGGAAATCCAGAGCTATAATTATATTACAGGGTAGTGTGCAGTCTATTTCAATGACTGGTGGTAGCTCAGATCAAGTAGCCCAGTACCAATCTGCACAACCTGTCTGAATTTGCAGTGGATATCTCTTTCCCTCTTTCTTTCCTTAGTCATCTGCCACATCCAGTTGTACACATTTAGCAGTAGAGAGGAACAGCTCATCTGGCCAAATGGGAATAGGGATTGTACCTCAGGTATTCCCATTTTATTGTCTGCCCCATCTCCAGAAAGAAATAACACTTCTCTGAAAATTCCATCAGTCTCTTCCATGACATCTCATGCCTCCTGCAGTCATACCCTTTTGAAGAGCCCTTGGAATTGTCTCCCATTCTGCATGTTCTGTGCTACAGGGTCCCCTATCCACCCTTTGAGTGGAAAGTTTTCTAACATTTGGAGAAAAGGAAGTTAGATAATATTGATATCTATTAATTAGATATCTTGAGATATCAAGATGGAGTTGTTTCAGCTAAGCTAGAGTCATATTAATCTAATATTCTGGTGCTAACTTTAGAAACAGAGAGAATAGTAGAAATGCAAATAAATAAAGTTTTACTTAAAAACTAATTCATCATAGATTTAAAAAATATTTTCACACAGATTACCTATTCTTGTATGATCAAAAAATTGTATGTTGAAATCATGGTACAGGAAGGCAGATTAGGTTGCAGAGAAGTTAACTGACATACTTTTCTTAGCTCTTTTCTTAGCACGGATATGACATTGTGTCCCTGTAAAGGATGTAATGAGCTACAGTAAGACATACAAACCTCCAAAATAAAACCAGACTCTGTGGACTACTTTTTACCTTAGAATTTGTTGCATTTTGGCTGGCCACCAGTGCATGTGGACGGTTGAGAAAATTTGCCATCTTGTGGCCTGTAAGAAAATGCTATAATTCTCCAAACTGGGCAGCCATTGGTGCTATACTGGCCTCTGAAAGTTTTCTTGTGCTATATGCAGGAAGAAAAACTGAACATCTGGCATTTAAACTATGTCAAATTCCCCTCTAATGAAAACTGTCCTCTAGAATGGGAAAGGCAAAACATTTTTGTATAAAAGAATAAGAGGTGATTTCTTTCCTTGAAATTAAGTTATACATTAGGAAACTGCATTTCCAGTGCATTTATTCTATCCAGTTAGAACAACCTGTTATGTTACAATCCTTCAATGGAAAAAAAAAGAGGGAAAAAGTTTAATTTTCATCACCTTGAAGTTCTGAACTAGTGTCTTTTGAAGATCTTTATAATGATTGATATAAAAATAATGGAAAACTTCGTGAAGGATTTGTGATTTTTTTGTTTTTCCTTTATCCCACGTTGTACTACGGGAATTAATCAGCTGTTTTATCTGCAAATGCCTACAGTACTCCCTCTGTAATGTACAATATTAAAAAATATTGTCTTTCTCTTACCAAAATTTAATTTTTTTCTTTGTTCTAGTATACCTCTATCATTATATCTCCTTGATGAATTTTCATATATACTATTAGCTAATAATATTTCACATTACTTAATTCCAAAGAAGCAACCAAAATCTTTATGCTCACAGTTGTTAATATAACTTGTTGCATTACAATTTGAAAATATAGGGAATATCAGTGTGCAATGCAGCTTCATTAATGCAGCATATCTATTACTCTCTGTAACCACAAGCAGAGGAACAAACATGGCTAAATAACATTGTAGGTTTTGGAAAATGTTTTTCTTCACTGATGAAATAAACTATCATAAGACATCATGAAGTCTGAAACTCATCATTGGGGTATGTATTTTATTTTTGTCTCAGCTAAAATCAACAAGTATACTAACTCTGTTTTTAATTACCCGAAGCTGTGACTGCTTTTGTGCACAGCCTCACCATTAAAGCTTTGGAGATGAAATACCAGCTAGGTAATGAATAAATGGTTGCAGACATTGAATTTAGTTACTAGAAATAAATCACACCATGAAGGCTGTAATAATATCTAATAAGGATATTTTCATCACATGACTGATCCTGCCTCTTTTAAGATGCTGTTTAATGTTGCTAAATTCCAATCTTCTTGTAGAAGATTCAGAACTTCATTTTTCAAACAAGAAAATTTTTTATTGTTTTACTAATGAGTGTTTCAAGAAATCAGCATTCTGGGAGTAAATATATGTACTTTAAAAATTTCCACTGTAATTCAACAGTTTCTGTTAAAATTTTAGGGACAGAAATACTTGAAGAGGTCAGTAGGAAAAGAGATAATGAAAACTGTGTTTGTGTTTAGTGTTGAGGCACTTAGGTTGATTTTCTCCCTGAAAACACTAATTGTACGTGTATTACAATTGTACGAGTATTAATTGCATGTATATCACATGCACATGATATCATTGTTATAACTTAACCCATTGAGCCATTGAGTGGAGTTGAGTGAAGACATCCACGCCAGAGTAAGGACATAAAAGTATAATACCGGCTAGATAGAAAGTCTGTGTTTTTTCCAAACCAGTCTATTCCTACATTTGTATTGATGAAATGCTTGTTTTCTTTCTTCTCCTAGACTGCCTATGGACTTTTCTCCTCCCATATCTTGCTGCATGCAGATCACTGTTACTAGTCAAAGAGAAAGTAGAAAAGAAGTAGTCTGTTTTAGGTGGAGTTCCTCACAAAATAGGATTACATGTACAAGTGTGTATGTACAATTAATGCAACCAAAGAAATTTCTCTTGCTCCCTGACAGGTGAAGAGGAGGGAGGAAAATAAAGCATAAAAGTGTATGCTGTTATTGAGCCCTTTGTGCCACGTGGGACGCTGCTTTGAGCAATCTCTGTGCCAGATGTCATTGTGATAAATTAAACACAGAGTGTGGACACTCTTGTGATGACATTTTAAGGTCATGAGAGAGCTATGGAAAGGGCAAAA
Source organism: Dryoscopus gambensis (assembly GCA_013389985.1). Classification (NCBI taxonomy): domain Eukaryota; kingdom Metazoa; phylum Chordata; class Aves; order Passeriformes; family Malaconotidae; genus Dryoscopus; species Dryoscopus gambensis. The sequence goes on along the minus strand of WEIT01020462.1, from coordinate 538 downwards.
GTTCACCTTTAAATGAAAGAAGGTTGTTTCTTGTGATATGATGGTAAACATGCATGCTTCTGTAAGCAGATTTATTATGTAGTTAATTGTCATAATTGTGGTTATTATTGTCATAATAAACTGTCAAAATACAGTTTGCCTTGACTGTAAAGTCATTGGGAGTTTACACCCACTGAACAGTGATTCAGCTGAAGTGATAATGTGCAGTGATTGGCAAAAAAGACATGATCTGATCACTATTCACAAACAATTTTTTGTAGATGTGTATGTTAAAAACATCCCTGAATCTAAACAAAAAATATGAAACTAACCTGGACATGCTATTTATTGATCAAATCTATGAAACAAATATTTACAGTATAGTCTGAAAAACAGCCTGAAATAGTCTGAATAGTCCGAAAAAGTTCCTAAAATATTAAGCTTTTACTGTTCTGATTAAAAGAAGCATATGAATGTCTTATGTTTTCCTTAAAAAAATTATTCTGTAACTTCAAAAGTTTCCTTCCATGCCTAATTTTTGGAGGGTCTGAGTGTTGTC
>WEIT01020459.1:0-52848 GCA_013389985.1 Dryoscopus gambensis | reverse complement strand
GTTGCAAGCTCCACCGCAACATTACCATGTGCACAAGAGTAGTAAAATCAGTGTTTCAGTACCAATTAAAAATGAGAAGTAATGATATGAATGAATGATGTCAAACAACAAAAAAAAAGGCCTCAGAAAGCTAAACATGAGACAGTATAGTGAAACAGTTTCTAGATCTTGATTTTAAATTCTGATTCATTTAACTTTCCTCCTTGCTAATCAATGCTGCTTTTAAACTTGAGTTAGTAAAAAAGCGTAAACCTTTTCCTTCTGCTTGTTGGCTTGCTTTAGTTTTTGTCTCGGCTTTGTTATTTATTTTTTTCTGTTTCTATTGTTGTCAATTTTTTAATAACAAGAGTGTACTATGATTCTCCTGCATTACCTGGCAATGTGATACATAGGAAGCTCTTGCCTAGGTCTTTAGTCTATTCTGGTGGCTTATTTAAGGGAAGTTTATTTGAATAAATATTTTGAGGTTTATTTCTGTGATTTTGCAAGAAAAAAATCCATAAAGAAATAAAAGATTTTCAAGCTTTTTTAAAAAATCACTTTCAAGATGCACCTTATTATCCAAGCTGAGTTTTATTATCTGTGTCCCTATAATGATATCAAATAATCAAAAAATCAAATAATTAATATTTTGTTTATTATTAATAACAATGATTAATTTTTATCTTCATATTTGCAGACATATTAAGGCTGACACAGATAATTGCAGATCCAGTAAATTTTGGCTGGAGATATTGATAGACTCACAAATTGTGAGATGCCAATAGACGCACAAATTCATGTGGTGGGTGAACAATTTTCTCATGGTTTGGGTGCAAAAGGTTCTAGTAAATGGGGTTACATCAGGCTCATGACTTGCTGCTACTGGGGTTCCACAGAGCTCCATCTTAGGTCCAGTTCTCTTCAACATCTTCATTAATGACTTGGACACAGTATTCAAAAGTACACTAAATGAGTTTGTTGATGATCCTAAATGAGAGGAGCTGTTTGACTCCCTCAAAGGCAGGGAGGCCCTGCAGAGAGACCTTGACAAAGAGGGCTGACCTATCAGCAATCATATGAAGTTTAACAAAGAGAAGTGATGGATTCTTGCACCTGGGAGAGGAAAATCCTGGATGTGCAAACAGACTGGGGAATGAAAGGCTGGAGAGTGGCCCCATGGAAAAGCACCTGATTGTCCGGTGGGTGGCAAGTTGATCATGAGGCAGCAGTGCCCTGGTAGCCAGGAAGGCCAAAGCTGTCCTGGGGGGCATCAGGCACAACACTGCCAGCTGGGCAAGAGAGGGGATTGTCCCGCTCTGCTCTGCACTGGGGCGGCCTCACCTCAAGTCCTGGGGGCAGTTTTGGGTGTCACAATAGAAGAAAGACATAAAGCTACTAGAGATGATCCAAAAGAAGGCCAAGAAGATGGTGAAGGGTCTGGAAGAGAAGCTATATAAAGAGTGGCTGATGTCACTTGGTCTGTTCAACCTGGAGAAGAGCGGGAATCTCACTGTGGTCTTCAACATCCTCCTGAGGAGAAGCAAAGGGGCAAGTACTCTGATCTCTTTTCTCTGGTAGACAGTGACAGGACCTGAGGGAACAGCATGAATCTGGGACAGGGGAGGTTTATGTTGGCTTTTAGGAAAAGCTTCTTCATCCAGGGAGTGGTTGGGCACTGCAACAGGTTCCCCAGAGAAGTGGTCACAGAACAAAGCCTGTCTGAGTACAAGAAGCATTTGGACAACACTCTCAAACACATGATGTGACTTGGGGTGTCCTGTGCAGGGCCAGGAGATGGGCTCTGTGAGCATGAGCCCCTTACAACTCAGCTTATTCTATGGTTCTATGACTCTGGATTTAGGATGCTAGAGATAGGCACTCTTTAAAAAAGGAACTTAGACCCCTTCAGTTAATTAAAATAGTTTCCATGACTACTACAGCTATTTAACTGAGGAAAGAGGTGAATATCTGCTGTTATTTAGAACCACTATTCTTTAGGACTCCTGAGCCCCATATTATCTATTAAGAAAAATAATTGCCGTGCCTCACCCTAGAAATAAGGTTACTGAGAAATGAAGTTATTTATTTCTTGTGTGGGATAGAAAGAAGTGTTTTGCAGCTGCCGGATATATACATATAAACAAACAAACAAATAAATCAATAAATATCAGCTGAGCCCTAATAAGGTAGCAGGTTAAAACTTAGCATGTATCATCCCTTCCTGTACTTTCCCTTGCAAAGTATCTCTGGCACACCGGCTGAAAGATGACCAGCATCCCTTAACATTTTCCCTGATTTTCTACCTCCAGAATAGACAGCTTCAGGAAGAAACTAGCCTGGCAGGAATCCGAGTTCTGTATGAAGCCTGACGTGTTGTGATGTATGTGTTTAGAGAGAATAAGGGCAGGATATTGATCTGAGCATATCAAATGCCATTTACTCTTAATCCACCCACCGGTAACTTGATCTTACTATAATTTATAATGTATACTCCAATCATACACTGATCTCAGATGTGTGCTTGGCGTGGACAAAACAAACAGGAGTTTCAAACTGTTGTCACTAGCACTAAGTGGATTTTGTGGCTATGGTAATATGAATGGAAAACCAGTGCATTGTATTTTACTCAGATTTCCTGCAGCAAACAGAATCCCATTACACTCACTCCAGTGAATCATTTTTTAGATTCTTCTATTTTGGGTTTTCTCCCCGTAAGGGATGTGATACAACTCATATGTGTAAAGCAAAATTTTCCTCACTTAGCCCAAGCATTTTTATTTATTATCTGCTCCTTTAACCACCTTATAACTCTCTGTTTGCAGTTAAATCTGTGTCTCCTTATAAATGATTCTTTTGGAAAGACAAGTCTATTTCTGCAGGTTCTTTATCTGCAATGTCCAATGACCTGATGACTTTCTGAATCTAATTCCCACATTTGGCATTATTTTTCAACTGAACTTCTAAAAATGGGAAGGCTTCAACATAGAAACAACACAGTTACATTTATTCTGATAGATTCTGCCAGTGGAGGCCTCTGCCAGCCCTCATCCCCCTGTTTTCCTTGTCTTGTGTCTCTTTTAAGCTTAAATTTGCATCAAGCTGAATATTGAAAGGTGCAAAGTTTGCAAGGACTTGGGGAGATGCCTACTACATAAATAGAATAGAAATAGATGTAAGAACCACCCACTCCTGCAGATGCAGAGCATCCTGCTTCTTTCTCTGCAATAGCAAGGGAATGGATGTATCCACCTCTTATCAGAAGGTGTCAGTGTTGTCCCTGGCCTCTCCTGTGCCGCAAGGCTGAACAAACCAAAGCCCATGGGTCCTTCCTGAGGTTTACTTTTGCCCTACTAAAATGCCTTTCAACAGCTGCACATATGGCTGTAATAGTTCAGACAGTGTTTCTGGATACCAGTTGGTCTCTGGGTGATGTACAGTACTGCTGGTAGGATAAGGTGGGGGTGTCAGCAGTGGGGGTGAGAAGGCTCAATTTAAGAGGGCTGAATATGCTTTTTATACTGTTAACTGTTGAGCTTGCCACAGCATAAAAATATTTTAAGTTTAGTTCAGGTACCTTTTACTCGTCAAATACTAATGGTGCATATATGCAATTTTTAAATTCCCAGGTGCTGCGAATAAGTTATAGCTGCCCAAAACCAATTTATGAAACCTAAAATTTTTGTTCCTTATGTTCTCATCCAAATCCTTCTTACATTGTTACCTCCAGCTCAGGGAAATGGAAGGAAAGAGATAAATTAGATTGCTCCAAAATACACAAACTATACAAAAGGCACAGGAATGCAATCCAGAAAACTCACAGGTGCCTAGTTCAAAGATGTAAGGGTCTGGGAACTCAGTAGCACCTCACTGAAGCCTCCCAGACAGAAAGGAGTTCTGTTATCTGTTGCTTTCATACTTTGGTTCTCGTTGGAAACACTACATTTATGTCTATTATACTTTATCAAGTTTACCCCCCCCACACATACCATTTAATATTTTTTTCAAATTACATTAATTAGGCAAAAGGCAAAAAGGCTTTGGATGGGCTTGATTTGACTTCAGCCCTAAACTAGGAAAATTTGCAGTGTTTGGGATTTTTAATGAATAGATAAGATATTTAAATTAATCCTTGTATTCACTTGTGCTGAATAATGCTTTTGCACTGAATTAATTTTTTGAGGAAACAAATAAAGCAGAAGGAGCTTTTTATACAGACATTTTGACTTTGGATAGCTTCTTCCCTTTCAGTTCTTGATCAGATTATTTCTAAAACCTAAGAGAATTTTCAGTGAGTAGCATTTTAACATTGGTAAATTCTTATCATGGTTTGCATGTTTCCAATTAAGTGTCTTATTCTGTTGCCACTGGAGTAATTGGCAAATTTTCCATCAGGTTCAGTGACTGTAAAATGAAGCCGAAATATTTCTACTCTACTAGATTAATACAGTCATTCTGACATTTTTTACCTTCTCATGTAAATAACCACCAAAGAAAACTGCCAAACCCAAGTGCCAAAACCCAGAAAGTTTAGGCACATGGTAGTAGACTTTTGTTTTATTCTGTCTCTTGAAGAAACTACAATGCTGCTTCAAAGACTTCATTAATTATATTTAGCTAACAGAATTATGCAACTCATGGATTGAGACACAGAATTTTCCTTCATTCTTTCAATAATCAGTTTATGCCTTGAAGCAAGAGTTATGATTACATTTAAGTCTAGTTCATAAAAAAAACATCAAATCATGTTTATCTATAATGCCATTTGACATATCAGAAATGAGAGGTTAGATAATTGGATTCCGGCCTCCTGCAGCACAGAATCTCAGCAGAAGCTTTCAAACAAAAATTTGTGTCTTCCCTTGGTTTTGTTCCAGTCCTGCGGAGGGAACTCTGCTCTCTCTATTCACTGCCAAGGCCTTACGCTTAAGTAACTCTAATGTTTGCAGAGATGGTCATCCTCCCACTTCTGGCAGGCAGTTCCCTAAGAAAAGGAAAGAACATTTGAACTCGTTTTTTGTCTGAATAATATTCTGCTCAGCTGGAGGAACTCTGATGGAAAAGCTCTTTCCAGGAGGCAGGTTTCAGATATACAAGAAGAAAAAGAGGAGACAGATTATTTTCATATCATCCCTACGTAATCTTGGGCATCCAACACCAAGCTGTTGCCCCTAGGCTGTCATAGGGCACTTTGACTATATTGTCTAGCAGCTCTTCTGGCCAGGAAAAGCTCCAAGCAAAGCACTTAATGAATGGATTTTCAGTGATAGTGGTAAAAATGGATTTTTCTGTCTGCTACATGGTACCAGCTTGCCACTGTTGTCATTAGGGGGCCTTGGAGGGAAGTCATCATTGCAAGAGCAAAAGGAGTAATGACTTCTGTTTCAGGAAAGAGATAAAAGGTTCAGTGTCTCTGGTCCAGGGTCAGCTATGGATCTGGTACACCTGAGTATCTGTAACCCACTTGCTCTGTGGCCCCCTCTTAACCTCACCCCCTTCCTCATGGCTCAGTTCAGGTCTAATACGTCCCAGCTGCATAATCTTGGCTTAGGCTGATGAAGAAATTGTGTAGTGCAAAAGAGCTGTGAAAGGGTCTGTAGAGCCACATAAGATAAGAAAGGTAAAAATGAAGAGGCTGGATTGTTGAGACAGAGGTTTTAAAGAGAAAAAACATGGACATGAAAAGCAGAAAATGCTACAAAGGGTTGGACTATGGCAAGTTAGCCACACTGAAGATCAACTCCAGGGAGCAGCAAAGGCCAACCCTTTGCCTCCTGAGAGACCTTTGCCTGGTCTCCAGAGAACTCATGGTGAGCATGCTACTGCTGAGCCTACCAATGGTTCCTTAATCCTAGCTCTACTGGGTGTAGAGCTGATAAACAATATATCCGTAAATAATTGCTTTGTACTTTTAATTAGCATGTACCTTGCTTACAAAGTCTGTTTGTGCAATGCTCAAGGTGCCCAAACAAAAGGCTCAGTGGAGGGATGGTTATAAGAGAGACCCTTCTGGTGCAGACTCCTGCATGCCACATACCTCATCTTTTCTCCTGGCATCAGCAGCAGTCAGCTCAGCTTTCCAGGGGGCTGCTGTGGGCAAAACAGAGCACAGGACCATGTGTTGCTATCATCAGCTGTCTGCTGCCCTTGACAGCGTCTGGCTCTGACTACACTTTGCAGGAGCATTGCCTTCAAGCTAGCTAGTTTGCATGCTGCTGACAATGCAGAAGCTGGTTATCACAGGCTAGCAGGGTTCCTTTGCATCTGTCACCAGAGCTGCCCACTGGACAGTGTCAGCATGATTGCATTACACAAAGTGGAGCTGAAGTGCAAATTAACATATAGCCTCTGTTCCAGGCTTTGGACTTTATTTGGATTGGTTAGATAAGTTTAAATTGATAACACTTGGTGTTGAAAAACTGCAAGGATGCCTGGGCAGGCAAACGGGAATAATAAATATATGTACTGGTCAAGTAACTTGGTGAGGGACATATGACCTCAGGAAGCTGAATTGCAAGCTGAATAAACCAGCAGCTCCTCTCCTCTCTACCAGAACCTAAAGCTACTGTCCTGTTCTTATCTCATTCCCATCTCAAATATTTCAGGTACATATTTAACATAACTATTCTTGGGCAACAGACTTAAAAGATTTCTGTTATATGAGTAGGATTGTCATCTTATTGTGATCCTAATTATTACATATAAGTGTAAACAGTCTATTTTTTGCTTAACATCTGTGTGAAGGGTTGCTTCCCACACTACCTGCATATTAACTGACTAAGTCCACATATTGGGGATGTTATTACATATTTTCCATCCTCAACAGATGGTAGTTCAGGGAATACTAGTTCACTGCCTTATAATAGATATCTACAAATTATTGAAAATCAAGCTAAATCAAGCATTCTCTTATGCTACATGGCTAATAATTTGCACTTTCCACTTTGGTGGGCTCTTTAATATTTTCCCGTCAAAATGGTGAGATAAACCTATATAGAAAGGGAGGATAGCTTGCTACTGCTTAAGCAGCACATAAATCGATTGACAGTAGACTAAATTTCACACATTCCTCTTATTTTAACTCTACTGGACCACAACAGTAGAGGACAAGTAGGACAATGTCGTTGTCTAGAAATCAGGTGCCTGCTGTGTTTGGAATTGACTATGTCTCTGCAAATTTAATCAATTTACTTCAAAAGAGGTACCACTAGAAAGGATGAATACAGCAACACATTTGTGCTAGAAAACATTTCCTTTCCACTCACAGACTTGAGCTTTATAATAGGAAACACCCAAAAAAGTATCAAAAGTGCAAAACTAAACCAACACCATCAAAATCCAAACTAGGAACAGCAGTGAAAATTATAAATTTGAAGAAAGCTAGAAGGTGGCTGATTTGTGGGGTTTTTCCTTAGGAAGCCTTTATACTGTTGATTACTGTGATGGAAAAATACTTGAAACAAAAAAAAAAATCAGGCCATGGTTTCCTCCCTTTAATTCCCACACTCTCACTGCTGAGCAGATCTTTAATTGCACTTTATTGAATGTGTGGTCAGGTTAATCAGGAATAAAAGAGTCCTGAGTGAGACTTTGTCCTTTGAAAACTAGTCTACAAATTGTTTTAGTACAGTTTTCTAATATATCAGGGAAGGGGAAAGGCAAAGGAGAACTATTTGAAGGTAATTTGGTTTTAATATGCATTAACTACCAGCACAAATCCTTAAGGGAGGATATGTTCTCTTTTCTGAAACTGCATTTCTACTTCATCAGCAATGAGAAGCCAGATGAAAAGGTGATAGAGAAGATGGGGCAGAATGGAAAATGGAAAAGAGAACTTCTGTTCTGATATTGTCCCAGATACTCTGAGCTTCCTCATGTTCCAAGGTGGCTAACTAATGCTGTCGGTCGTGGTGATAATGAAGGCTTCAAGGAGGCCCATTTGCAGTCAAGCTTTCTGGATGTCAGGAAAACCAAAGAGGAATGATATCAGAATTTGAGAGGGTACATACTAAAGAGGAGTGCAGTTATACAGAAAAAGAGCTAACAAAAGGACGCAAAATAGAAAGCAAGTGAAGAGAGGATGCTGAGATTGAAGCAAAACTCAGAGAATTCTACTAGATAAATTTTCACAACTCCTAACACTCAAGTTCTTCCCACAGCAGTTTCAAAAGCTGAAATTTTAAACTGTAAAAGATGAGACAGTTATCAATAATTAATTTTTTTAAAAGATTGTTACAATGGAATGGAAAGTTTTGCTCGGATTTTTTAATGACATTTCCACCTTTCTGAATCATTGCTAGTTTCAGTTTGTTTATTTTTCTCTTCTTGGTACAAGTATTTAGAAACTGTAATGACGTTCTGTCATCTCTCTCCTATGGGAAGGTACGGTACCCTGCTCCTGATACCTGGTGGTAATGGTAGGAGATTGGCAGCAGTGAAGCTTACATACTATTTCTCAGTTCACTAATTTTTCAAATCCAGTGCTGCTGAAATCTGGAGTGGTGTTATAAATGGAGATACAGAGGAACATTTCTGACTGTGTGTTCTGTGCAGTGACCATCTCCTCCACAGTGATTATAGTCACCATCTTGGAGATCTTATTCTGGAAAACAATTTTTACTGACTGACAGAAGGAGGATTAAGGAATTTCAGTAGGCTGTTTAGACAGCTGTAGGTTTCAGACATATTTATGGGTATATTCCACCCTGGAGTTGTAAAACCTAAATAATTAGTTTTATCACACATTGACATAAAATCTTTTTGATCTCCTTTGTAACCACATGGCAAAGCATTTTTTCTACTTCATTATTTTTTCAAAGAACATCCCCTCTCTCCATGGGTTCATGGACAAACATCCTTGTCAGAGATGGTTCATTACAATTTTAATTATTTTCTAATTGTATGATATTTCCACTCATTTTTCCCCTAAATGATGAGTTTCATGTTTCCTCTTGACCTGCTCTTAAATCTGCTATAATTATTTCTATAATGGTACATTGTATTAAAGTATCTACCAAAGGACATTATAAGGGAACCTGTCTGTGTGCATGTGTGTGTTACATACTCAAGGGTAACCTTCATTGTAAGAGAACTATGTCAAGGTCTATTGAAAAGGTGTATTTTTGTTCTGGGTAACATTTTACAATTGTGAAATAGGCTGCATGTCTTCACATGTATACTTACTTGCATTCAGCATGTCTGCAGGGGAGGATAATCACTTTGCATGCCCAATCACAACACTTCCATCTGCCAAACAGCATGTATATGCACTCATTTGAACAACAAACTTTGACTCTCAAAGGTAGTAAAATATACCATATGAATTCAACCTTATGATGTTGTCAGACACAGGGATTTTAAAAGACAAGGGCTGGCATTTTAATCTGTTCTTTTGCATTCACCATGTCACTGCTAGTTTTTTATTCTTGGAAAGGACTGTGTACATTTGAAGTATATCTTATTCAATCTTAAACATAAATATTCCCATACCTTCCTTGTTTTTTCTTATGTTTTCTATTGTTTTGCCCCTGTGAATGCAAAAGTACATGCTCCTTTTCTATTAACTGTGTGGCCTGTGTCATTTTAAACTGAAACTACAAAACCTGTATTTTGTCCTCTGAGCAGGTTCCTGATTCGTGCTGCTATTTATGAAACATACTGCTATTGGAATTCAGTAATTTGCCTGAGACCAGAATTTCTTTGTCAGGTGAACACTTCTTCCCTGGGATAAGACTTTAAAAGTTCTCTGCTTTTGCAGAGTCTTTAAGGATTTGAATTAATTGTTTTGAAACTCAGCATTGTGTCAATCCCAGATGAATATTGGTCCTGCAGAAAAAAAAAATCCTTCCCATGAATTGTGTGCTACTCCAGAAAGCTGTCAACTCCCATTCAACATCAACCAGGACTCAGGTGACCTTTGATTAGCCTCATGTCACCTTCCAGTTAAATGAGTTAGTAGCTATTAAAGCTGAAACACACAACCTACCTTGCATTTGAAAAGAGTATTTAGTATTTATTCAGCTATAGACAGCTTCTAAAACAAGTGTACAAAGACCTTCAAGCTATAATGATTTTTCCACTTATATAAAACTCCTTCTTTCATCTGATTACTTCTGGCAGTGGTGAAAAAACATTTATTTCAATTATAATGTTTAAAATAAAGATTCCAATGACCCTATCGCATGTCACAAACTGCCCTTCATTCGCAATTCAGGCAATACTTAAAACACTATTAACATGGACTTCAGAAGTGTAGCAGAGCATACGCTGTGGGCAGAAAATTANCCTTCCAGTTAAATGAGTTAGTAGCTATTAAAGCTGAAACACACAACCTACCTTGCATTTTAAAAGAGTATTTAGTATTTATTCAGCTATAGACAGCTTCTAAAACAAGTGTACAAAGACCTTCAAGCTATAATGACTTTTCCACTTATATAAAACTCCTTCTTTCATCTGATTACTTCTGGCAGTGGTGAAAAAACATTTATTTCAATTATAATGTTTAAAATAAAGATTCCAATGACCCTATCGCATGTCACAAACTGCCCTTCATTCGCAATTCAGGCAATACTTAAAACACTATTAACATGGACTTCAGAAGTGTAGCAGAGCATACGCTGTGGGCAGNGTGGGCAGAAAATTCATTTTGTGTGTATACTGTTTCCTCAGTTTTCAATACGGTTTTCTGACTTATGTCCTCCATAACATCTTCTTCCTTTTAACCTGCAAAAGCCCTGCAGTTAGAAGCAATGTGCAAAGCACAAAATGGAGGGTACAAAACAAATGCATAGACCAGATAATGAAGGAAGACTAATGTGTTATTTCTAACTTAGAACGAAACACTGAAAGTGCTTTCCTACTGAGAAGAATAATAGGCAGATACAAACATGTTTAAAACAAAGGTAATGCTGCAATAAAACCATGGGCATTAGAGCATCTGTCCAAGATTGTGTGAAGGGTCTGTGTAGTTCAGAATCTTGTCTCTGAGGGTGGGTAACTGCGTATGTCCAAGAGGCAGTATGAGTGCTACAGGGAGAAATGTTTTCCCTGGACAGTGGAAACAGTCCAGCTTCGGCAATCTGCGATTCTGCACATCCTCAGAGCATGGTACCAGTGATGCCTCAGAGAAGGAGGTACTCTTGAGGCACAGAGATGCATTCCACACACCTCTTTCTCATCACTGGTCAGCATATCCTTCTCTTTCGTCACTGGCCACATTGCTTTCCTTCCTTAGGCAGGGTGACTGCCCTCTGGTCCTCCTCCCTCCTTGTCCCAAACTTCCAGATCTCCTCCTTTGAACAGAGCTGGCTAGAAACAGTCACACACTCTGTGCTGGCATTCCATGCTGCTATGCAGTCCCCTAGCAGTTTCCCCCCAGAAACTGGGTACCTGAAAACTGAGCACTCACCACAGCAGTCACTGTGTAAAAAATGTAGATATACAATATTTTTACTTAGCTACTGATAAGGTCTAGAGGCAACTGAAACCAATAAACCATGCTTCCCTAATGTTCCCCAAATGCCTCTCTAGGACAGGTCAAAATCTTGAGCTGCTACATACTCTACTTGCACTGGATCTATTATGAGACTTGAAAATGGGGTTGGAGTCCTGTTTATTTTTATCTCTAGAAGCTCCTTAATTCAGGAAGCCCAGAACACACTTTTCAGGTCTGGCATCATGCAGTACCTGATCTAAACCTAGGAGTCCATCTTTAAGTCCACAGTGAGTGTAGTCATTTCAGTCTCAGCTCTAAAAATATTCTGAACTCTATCACCTGCCTCCCAGATACACATAGCTTCTCTCACTCCTTCCAGCCAAAGCTATTCTGTTTTGTAGGCATTCATAAAATACTTACTCTGCCAGACAGAAAACATGACCATAGTGTTTTATGGTTAGGGTGCCACAAGAGAGAAAGTAAGCACAGCTCAAAGGAATGACTGCTGAAAATAGTGAATCTCCGTTCAGTCCTTTGCTGCCACTAAATATTTTTACTAAGCAGTTTGACTGTTCTACTAAGCATTTTTCTTAATATTTTCCTGAGAGCACCTAATTTTCACTTGGCTTCATCTGGGCATCTACATGTCAAAATCCAGGACACAAGTTTATGTCACACATTCCCTTTTGATTCAGCTGAAGCTGGACTGCAGCTAATGATGTTTTCATCTTTTCAAATTGGTCTTTCTCTTGAAAACCAGAAGAAATACTTCCAAGCAGATTATTGATTTTTAGTTCTCCCAACTATGTATTAGCTTTGCTATTAGAGGTAAAACAATTCAGCTTTCTTCTGCTGTTGTACATTTCCTATTTCTGTGCCAATGTAGCAGGATAAAACTCTGCAGAGATCTGGGTTTAGAGTTGGTAATAACAGTGTGAAAGGAAAAAGAAACTATAATTGCCATTAACCAAGAAAACTCTCTAATATGAATGAAAGAAGTGGAGATTACTCCCGAAGGTACTTCTTTGTGACACCTGGATTGAATAGGACACTTGAGCCCTGAATCTAGTCTGCTGTTTTGCACTATCTTCTTCTGCTCTTCATAGTAACGTTTCAAATGACCTTCACTTCTCCAGAGCATAGTTTTACTTTTGGGTTTTCTGATAGTTTTGTGGTTTTAATTAACAGGTGAAATCTTGTAGTCTCCAGACTATACTGGTCAACTCTTGTTTTCATTAAGAGAGTGATATCAGGTACATTTTGGCACCTCTGTTGTGAGTTAGTTGGCTCTTGTTTGCTTTTTTCACCTTCTGATTTCTACCTGTACTTCAAACGCCGAAGTTTGTCCAATAGAAATGTCAAACTGTTTGAGTTTACACATCAGCATGAGATGTTGAAGTGGGACCTTGTGAACACCTGTGTAAACTGTTCTGTCTCATAGCTTTTTGTTCTGAAATTTCCCTGTGGAGTTTTAGCCACTTTGGGAAATTATATGNNNGGAAATTATATGTAGACACCTGCAGTCTAGATAATTTCATCTGAGATAGTCACTTTACTCTCTTCTTTTAGCTGACAAAGAGACACAGGAACTTTTAAGCCACCACTAGACTGATTTACTTTAGAAGACTTGTAGAAGATGGGGTGAGATGCCCTTTAAAAGTGTTGGCTTCTCTGAATTGCCTAGAGAGGAAACTAGGTGAGATTGGTTAGATTAATCCAAACTTTTATTACTTTTCCCTGTTCCTACCATAAAAGCAGAAAATCCCACCAAATCTTCAAGAAACCTGTGATTATTTTTTTCTTGGAGGGAATTTCTTATTTCATGCTCCTTTACTTCTCCTTTCAATATTTTACTGAAATTAGCATTTAAGGAAATGTCCTTCCTGGGGTTTTCTTTATTTACTTGGGGAATGATATTTCTTCTGCAGTCATGCAATTTTGCTCCTTTCCTGCTGAAATACAGTTGTGTAGCTTCAAACACACTGCTTCCAAGGATGGCTAGTTTTTTTATTCCGTTCCAACCTCTATTTCATATTTCCATGTCTTTCTCACTCCTCAATCTGTCCCTCCATCCAAAACAGAATTTCCTAGAGTACAGTTCTGCTTTAGATATACACTGTGCATTTTCTTTTCCAGTTCATCTTTACTCCCTAAATTTATATTCATTTCAGCATAGAAGGGCTGTGATAGCTGCTATTTCTTGCTTCCCAATGTGATCTTGAGTCTTTGACAGAGGATCTGAATTTTATGCTCACACAAATGAGATTTAACCAATTTTTTTTACTGTGACATTTGAAGAGTTCTATGTGTTCCTGTGTTGGAATGAGAACAGCAAGAAAAAAAGCATGATTTGGTCAACAATATCCAAGACCCAATACTCTTTCCATGTTCTTATATGTTTCTTCGACGTGGTACTTGTGTGTTACAACCCTCTGTGACCGCTGTCACAAAATGTAAGTTGTTGGCATTCAGCTAGTTGCTTTCTGAATGCAAAATTTTTTTGTCCTGCTTTCCTCACTGAGGCAATGACTGACTGACTCAAACTATTTTGAGATCAGGAATATGATGCCTTGGTTCCTACACAAATACTGTGTATTCTGTACAGTGTGATATCATGAGCATCACCTCCCCTAACTGCTTATCTTGACTTCTGCCTGAGGAGCTGAGATAATTATTTTTTGTAAGCACTTCTTATCTGCAGCTACTCCCTCTGATGTCAAGGGTTTCAGATTTATAGTTTTCTCTCTTTTGGCATGATTTATGACTTCTTTACCAGCTTTGATTTTCTTTTTCGAAGACATCAAGCTCCAATCTGACAACCATGAAGTACATGAAAAGGACATGATTGAAGGGAATGAAAGTGTCCTACCCCACATCTGCAGGAGAGAGGTGATGGGGCAGGGATTTTTTGTGCCAGGACAGGTAAGGAGATAATGGAGGAGCTGTCTGTTAGCAGCTGGTCCTGAAAGCTGATCATGGGAGGAGAATGAATTCCAACTAGAAAAAAAGAACACAGTTAAAGCATGGCTATACTTTACAGCACAGTTCTCAGGCGTGTGAGAAACAGAAGTTCATGTTACTCCAAACAGATGAGAAATCAAATTTGCATAGGCAGAGCCCTGTGTGAGGGAAAGTTACAGAGTTATCAGGCTCAGTTCCTCATCTGACAAATTTTGAGAAAGAGTTCAAATGGGTGACTAACTTGTACTTCAGAATCAAAGGCCAAGTTTTGTAATTCTGGCCTATTTTTATCACTGCTTAGGCTTAAATTATGAACCCATTGTCCAAGTTCTGTCAGCAATATTGCAAGCAGCTTCTCCTAGGTGCTGCATGGAGTTAAGATGCTGGGTCATGCATGCTAATTACACTGGTATAAGCAGGAATGCAATGGTCCCAGGAGAGGCAGGAGTGGCTCAACAGGGATTTCCCAAGAGATTTCTTTTAGCAAGGCACATTCCTTCCTCGCCTCCCAAGAAAGACAGAGGGGCCATCACTGATGAATGATTTTGGCTTGTAATTTTCTGTTATATTTCTTCTGTCACAGTTTTTGGC
Organism: Dryoscopus gambensis; assembly: GCA_013389985.1. NCBI lineage: Eukaryota > Metazoa > Chordata > Aves > Passeriformes > Malaconotidae > Dryoscopus > Dryoscopus gambensis. The sequence continues at coordinate 37,883 of WEIT01020459.1, read as the reverse complement.
ATGTGTGTTAATGGGACCTCTTTAAAAGTCATCTCTAAAGGATTAGTAAGAATATATTAAATTAAAGAAAAACTCTCAGGATTTTCAAATATTGTGAAATATCCTTGAAAAAAAAGATGATGCATCTGCTAGGTGTATGACATTGAATAACAGTTAATGGACCTCAATGTGAAAATATAAGGGAGGAAAAGAAGAGAAATCTGGGGAAGAATAGTATGTTTCAAGTGTAGGCAATGGCACTGATATTTTTGTCAAATTTCTGTGTCTGGTAATGACCACTCTTGAAAGGAATCTCTGTTCCCTGTGTTCACTTGCATTTAGAATTGCTGAGGCCTATTACAGTGTCAGCTTTTGTGAAAAACATAATGAAAAACAGGTGGCAAATGGAAACATTTGTCATTAAAATTTTCACAAAAATGTGTCCCTTCCATCAACTACCTTTTTAATTTCAAATTGTATGGCTGACTCTGACATAAACAGCTAAGTCATTCTTTGTGTAAATGGCTTCCCCTCTGCCTTGTTTCTTTTTCCCTTGAAATAAATCTTACATTGAATCACTAGAAAGGATGGAGTTTAACATTTTTTGACAATTTGAGTACTTCAGGCTCCTTTCTCTAACAACTGAAAGAATGGAGCTTTTGGGCTGAGAGACAAAAATATCATTACTGTATATTAACACAATTAAATACTTAAGAAATGAAATAACTGCCTCTTTGCAGTAACACCGCTCCACTGATGAATGGTGAACATAAGCCGTGTAATTTTCAGAGATAGTCTTCCAGACAACTCCCTATTGACTAGCTAAATTTGGGCATGCTACAAGCTGAAGATTCACAGAAGGGAGGAGCAGTAAGACAGAGACACTTGGAACCCTAAAACATAAAGCAGAGTTGCACTTCTGTAGGAAAACTGGAAAGATTAGAACATGTAAGGCTCCTACCTACCCAATGCTGAAAGAAGACTTCAGGAGTGCAAAACAGCTCTTTTTAACTCTTTTTAACAGCTCTTTTTAACCCATGCATTAACCTTTTGAAGCATGGAGGGCATTCATCCAGAATTTGCACTTTCTTTGTTATTCCTTCATTTTCCATTACATTGAATTTCCGTAATGCTTCACTGTGATATTTCCTTAGCCTCAGCTTTCTTATAAGCATCTCATTCTTCCAGAAAAGAAATCACAGATAAAGTGGAAAACTACCAGCAAGGCTTTATACCAGCAGCTCTGAGTATGGGAAGGAGTTCAGTGGAAAAACACAGCATTTGGCTGCAGAAAAACACAAAACAGGTGGTTATAGGTCAGTTCACGTTCTTGTCAGCCCAAATTACCTTAACAAGCAATTCCACAGTGCTTAGTTTCTCAGCACGTTCCATCTATAATGTCACCAACTGGACTTTGAGCACCAAGGAGTTCAGCTTCAGGTTATTGACATCAGCTAGAGTGATCTAGCTGATGCCACCTGGCCAGTTTTTAAGCAGCTTACAATTCTCTTTTAAACAGTAAGGCTACTCTGAAATGAAACTCCAGCTCTTACTTCTACAAACTATCACAGGCGCTGTTGTCTTTTCTGTCAATGCAAGTACATCATTGATATAGGACAAGAATAGTAATCAAGTGTGTTATGAATGCCCTTTAAGAGATACACCCCTGAATACTATTCTTCAGAAGGAATCATAAGCTTATCAGTCTAAAGGAAACCATTATCACATTTGGATGCTGCAATTTAAAACTCAGAAATTATAACATCTATAGCCATTCTCCTACTGTTTTCCCTCATCACCTTCCCTTCTCCTTCCCTACTGTGAACTGGGACCAATACAAAAGGTAAAAGGATAAAAAAGATTATAAGTATTCCTGTGCTCATTGTGAAAATGCATACATGGCAGCCTCTGGCCACAATGGCATCTCTTTCAATTTGTTTTGCTCTAAGTGCAATCATTAAAGTCCACTTTCATCCATTTAAATTTAGAGCAAAGAACAGTCTTCCAAAGTATTAACCTCAACTTCTTTTGATTGTGCTCATTTTCCTGAGTGGAGCACCCGATTAGTAAAGCAGCCCTTCAGTGCTGTGTAGTAAAAGCCATGTTGCAATATGTAATGTATTTTGGCTTGCTACTGGGACATAACTTACTGTTAGATCCTTAAAAAACTACCCAGTCATAGGGTGTCTAACTGCCAGTGTGCGCGTAATGGAAACCAGTGACCTAAGGTGAAGGAGTCTTACTCATTATCCTTCCCCTTCTTGCCCACCCTTTGCAAGTAGTTCAGGGAAAAGGGTGGATTTAGGCATTCTCTGCACACAGCCATCTGAGTTTTCTTGGTTTTTATAGAGGGAGAGCTTTACCTGAGCTAATCTAAAAATACAGTTATTTCTGATCTGGTTCTACCGAAATATTCTACTTTCTCCTTTGGACCTGCAAAAATAATCATTTCAGTTTTTCAGGTCCACTTTTTGTATTGGTTCCCTGCCAGTCTATGAGAGAAAGGTAAGGAAAAATACTGAAAATACACTGCAGATAGTTGGAGAGGAAAACTGAGGCTCTCTTAGAAAGACTGTTCTTAATCTAAAACAAAACTTGTCAGGGAGTGCTAATAACATGTTAACCTACGGCCGATCAGCTAACTTCCTGTAGTTTCTCCCATCTTTCTGTCTCTAGCACATAATCCCTTGTTCCACTAATATTTTAATTTCTCTTTTCTCTTTGTTCTTTTATCTATCCTATTTTCTCAGGGTATTGTTTGTTTGTTTTTAAGATTAGGAGGTCCTGGAGCACAAGTGAGACATTTTCTTGTGTGCAAAGAATTCAGTGCTGCTAGCAACAGTGATGAGAGCTGGTGAGAACACTTTGAACTGATCATTTTATGTCAGGAAAAGCTTTTTTTCTAAAAACAAAGACTGTTCTATGCTGTTGATTTTAACAGCTTTCCCCATAGATATATTTCTGAGGATTGGGATGAAGTGTCCAGTAAAAGACTGAGACAGAAATCTCATCTTTCCTATCTAAAAATGGATATCTTTCAATGCAGCTCCATTTTGTGATTTTTTAAAAGCGTTTACAAGTAACCTTCTTCAAAGAAATATTCAAAGTTTCCACAACATTTATATCTTATTGTTATATCTGAATAATATTTATAGAGTAAGCAAACAAGTGTCTTTGACTGATGTGTAATTCAGATCTGATTTTCTTTCTGATTTTTTTACTATTGTCTAATATTTGGGCCATAAGTTAATTTTCAGATCTCCTATTTTTTAAGTATCCCGATGAGACATCTGTGACTAGTTCTTTGAAATGATTCACCATTTTCTCTCACATTGGCTTTGCTCTATTCTGGAAGAGGTAAGAGGCCTTTTGATTTCTTGGTTGAAATCCTGGGTCCTTTGAACATAACAGCATGCCTGTGCTCAGTTTCAGTTCAGCAACAGCTTCACCCTTTATCTCTCCTCTTAGGAAAGTGATGATCATTCCTACTTATTTACTTGTGTCTGTTTACTGCATGAAGAAAACTCTTTCTAGGGCCAAAGTAGAAGCCATTCTACACAATCAGGTCTAGTAGAGATACTCATGTACTGTGACAATAATGAGTCATTGTGCCCTGGCAGCCAGGAGGGCCAACCACGTCCTGGGGGGCATCAGGCACAGCATCGCCAGCCAGGCAAGGGAGGGGATTGTCCCGCTCTGCTCTGCACTGGGGCGCCAGTGCTGGGGGCAGCTTTGGGTTCCACGATATAAGGCAGATATTAAACTATTAGAGTGTCCAAAGCAGGTCCATGACGATAATGAAGGACCTTGAGGGGAATATATACGGGTAGCAGCCAAAATCACTTGGTCTGCTCAGCCTGGAGGAGACTGAGGGGAGGTGTCATTGCAGCAACGATTTCCTCATGAGGGGAAGCAGAAGGGCAGAGGGGCACACCACGTCTCTGTGGTGCCCAGGGACAGGGACTGAGGGAATGGAAAGAGGCTGTGTCAGAAGAGGTTTAGGTTTCGTATTAGGAAGAAGTTCTTCACCCAGAGGGTGGCTGGGCACTGGAACAGGCTCTCCAGGGAAGTGGTCACAGCAGCCAAGTCTGACAGAGTTCAAGAAGTGTTTGGACACTCTCAGGCACATGGTGTGATTCTTGGGGCTGTCCTGTGCAGTGTATTTACATTGGGAGACCAGTTTTTTTCCTGGCTGTAAGAGAAATGTAACACTAGAGCTCATTTAAGTTTCCATATTCACTGGAATTCATTGGATTTACGTGAATAAAACATATGCAGTCATGAAAACCTCCATTCCCCCCAAAGTCCAGGACTGGCACAGGTTTTAGTTGCATACTTGTGCCTTTTAGGAAAGCAAGCTAGTTGAAAGCAATGGTATGCTGTCCCATATGGCTTGTTAGAGGGGACCCCTCTGACAGGCAGATGCCTATTCCTATCCCTTCTCTGTGGTTCACTTCCCCTTCATGTGCATCAGCACCACCAAGGACAACTATGCTAGGAAATGGGTTACGATATAAACCATGTTAAGATTACAATTTAGGGAGAGAACAGGTTTCTGGACTCCTTTCAAATCCAGATAATTTCACCATCCCAGTTTTACAGTGCATCCTCATTAACAATGGCACAAGTGTAGCCGAGGACACTAGTCTGTGTATTGGCATGATAAGAAGCAGAAACCCCTGTGACAGCTTCATCACCAAGGAAAGGACCGTGGGAATATATGAAGATTTTATAAAGAAAAATGCCACATAATTTGAGACATGAAAAATTCATGAGGGCAAACAAAACTATCCCTTTTGTTTTGGTTTCCATCAGCCATATGATGCTTTTTCTGTTTTCCTACCTTACAGTGTTGTTACAAGCTTTTATTTTTCACAGAATGTTTCCAATGCACTTTGGGATGTTGAGATAGAAGGTAAAATCTGTATTGTTATAAAGCATGAGCGATTATAAAAGTTTAAATTAAAGAAATTATGCATGCAAACTTCCATGAAGCTTTTTAATACAGTACTTAATAGTTTCATTCTTTATGCCTGAATGTGAGCTATGTAGCTTTTTATGACATCATTTATTTCACCTGCACACGCACTGTTCTACTCTTAGCATAAAATGCACACGTTCTTAAAATAAACCTGACCTCTCAGTGACTCACTGTTAAAACCAGAAAGTTTGAAAACATGTTGATATGTTCAGCTCTTTGAAAAAAAAAAAAACCAAAAAAACCCAAAGAAATAAGCAGGAAGGAAAAGTTGTGTGGTTTGCAGACTGATCAGTTTGAAAGAGCTGCTCATTCGCCCCCAGCATTGCTATGTAGCCTTGTGTTGCCCTCTGGCCAGCAATCAGAGCAAGCAGATTCTTCTAACTTCTGCTTTGCTGCACCTGTTCCAAGTGCTGCCATGCAAAGAAAATTAGTGCTCCTGAAATAAAAGAAGAAAAAAAATAAGAAAAAAGTGGAACAGGTGCTCAGGTCAATAGTTTAATTTTAAATATTGATGCTGAAAGTTTCCTTTTCTCCAGACAATAAAAATTAACCAGTGTTCCACCAGGCTCTTAGACTTTCCCTGAGTAACCATTTGGATCATTAAATGAATATGCAGATATGTATTTCCATGCATCCAATTTTTCAAAAGTCTATGACTGTTTTTTTTAAAAGCTTTGTTTGCTTAAATAAACGTATAAATAAATCATGTTATTTAGAGGCGAACAACAGAACTATTTTAATTAGCTATGACTCAATAGAAGCAAACCTACACAGACTTGGATATTAAAAATAGACCTACCTTATGCTCCTATTATGCTTAATATTTTTTACAGATACAGACTTAAATTAAGATTAAGCCTGTACTATTTAGATGCCTAGTTTAAAACTTGTTTTATCAAAACTTGCATCCTTGGATAGCCAGTGACATATCTTATTAACATCCCACATTGACAACCCTTGTTTTCTGCATAAAGCAGGCTCCTCTGCAGGCCTGAGGTAGAAATTCCTGCTTCGAGGGACCGCTTTGGGTCCTTTGGGTCCTTAATTTCGGGTGAAGTGTGTCTTTGCAGAAGTCCAGGAGATTTAAATCAGGAACCTGTCTTCCACTGGGAGCTTACAGGATGGATAGAAATTCATAGAAATAGAAGGAGATCCAATCTGAAGAAAGACATTAGATGAAGAGAGTGATGCTGCATTTTCAATACTCGACTTGTGTATTAGAGGACTTCCCAGAATTGGACTCTCTCTTTCCCAGAGTTCAGGGCACCCTCTCAGAGTGGCGAGCAAGCATCTGCTATCCCCAGCATGAGCAGCCAGCAGCTTTAGTCTCCAGCACGAGTGCATGCTCTCCCCACAGCTCTCCTCACAGACAACACGGCACTGTGTGCAGCCGCACGAGGCCTGTCAAGCAACACCAACACGAGGTACAAATGAACCTCACTCCTATATGGCAGCTAGGCCACTTGTTTGGGAACAACAGGAAACTAAGGGTCCTGGCACATATGCCTAGCACATGGCCTTTTTGGTTTGCAGTCAATTGTGTGCTAAGACAAAACTTATTTGCATTGCAGGGTGCTTTTACTGCCTGCAGGGCCAACAACCACTTGTCTTAAACCCAGGAAAGCTTTAACTTCAGCAGGGGTGAAGCCGTGGGTGTAGGTCAGTTGAACCTGGATCACAGCAGAGTTTTAGAGGGTTACAAGCAAACACATGGCCAGTCCAAGCTCCTGCGGTTCAGGCTCAGTTAAAGACCTTTGTGGTCTTTAGGGGTGGAGGTGGTGGAGGTACAGGCACTGGAAAGCAGGCATCCTTGACTGTCCTCAAGGGCTTGCCTATTTTAAGACGTCTAAATCCTAAATTTTGCCCAACTGTAAATCAACTCAGTGGCTACAACAGACCAGAAAGAAGAGAAGAGATCTCACAGATGATTTTGACTGATCACATCAAGGCAAGATACTTTTTCCCAAAGGCAATGCTGTTGGGTTAGCTAGGTTCATTATCCCTACTGAAGAATCACTTTGTACAATATCACTTTTGGTTGTAGTCTTTGTTTGGACAGATTTAGGGCAAAGCATCTTTACACAATTTCACACTGGGCTGTGTGGGTGAAAGAAGATCCTGACTCAAAGGGAAAGTAATTTTTAATCTTCACGGTGAACCACTGATTTTAACAATGACAGCTGCTGTGTGCACTTTGTCAGCCTGATGTCACACTGCAAAACCACTGTGACATTCAATATTGCAACTCAGATTCTGTCTACAACAAGACACAGCCCTGATACAGGTACAGGGTAGAAAATTTTGCCTCCATATTCTTCTCTGCTAGAAAATTGAATTTTATCCTTGTGAAACTGTTGACAAAAGAAAAGGGTTAAATCTTTAGTGCTAAACGTAATTGTCTGGCACCAGAGTGGAAGGATGTGTAAAACTCAAGTAAAACTCGCTTATCTCAAACAAGAAACTTAATCTTTCTGAGACCAGTTTTGTGCCTAAATTACCAATTACCAAGATTCAGGGCAAAATTCCTGTATTCCTTAATTTGAGGAAGGACCTGAAACTGCTGTCTCCCTGTTTTATGCAGGTATCTTAGCCATTAGGTTTAAGGATGTTCATATTGCTAAGTAAAATAATATTTAAATGCAACAACTGTTTAATATTTAAATAAAAGATGGGGCTACTGAAATCAGAATAATACATAACACAGATATATCTGTATTTCAGCTTTTGTTTCAAGCCAGCCATGTTAGCAAATAAATCCATACATTAAAATATTCTGGTATACAGCTGGGAGGAGAGTACACATCACATAGCAACCAGGAATTCTGTGTTTTGTAAAAGGCTGGTCTGATTGTGCTGGTTAGGAAACTGCACTGAATACAACTCCACCGGTGCAATCATCAAGAGAATACTGAGTCTGGAGATCCAACTGGATTTATGTCACAACTGAGTACTGCCAGAGTTTGTGCAGTACATGATATAATGAGTGGCAAAACCAGATCTGCCATTAGGAAAGGGTCAACATTTAAGTGCCAAAGTTATTTAATCAAGTCCAGGATTATGTATCAGCTGAAAGTATATACAACTGTTTTATTTATTAAATTGTTTATCTCATCTATTTATGATCCTTTTTCTAGGAAATTTAAGAGAAGCAAATTTCTTCACATAGCAAAGTCTGACTCTGTTCTAATAATGCCCAAGACTGTGCCAAAATTTACAGCTGTGGAGGTTCTCTTCTGCCAGTTCCCATTATGGTTTTATCATCAGCCTTGTCTTTTTCCTTACCATGCTACCCTTTGATGATAGCCTTTGTCTTCTCAGATTAATTTCTTTTTGGTGCTAATTACATACAGTTTTTTCAGCCTGACAAAGTAATCAGTACAATTGAAAAGAAGCACCAAGATCATTGGCATTCTGAAAATTATGGCCTCAGAAAACTGCATCCTGTCTGTAAATTTACCTGAAAGCTACCCTTTCCCCTGTCCCAACCTGAATTCTTGCTGGGTGTTACAGATCTCCTTTTTCTGACATTCAGAAACATCCTGGTTCTGAACCTATTTTTATTCTTGGGCAGATTATAACTGTCATTTTCTGTTGAATCTTAAATATGGATGACTTCACATTTTATCATCCTGATTAATTCACTACCAATGCAAACTCAACAGAGTCAAAAAAAGAGTTTCTTATTTTCCACATGCATATTCATTAGCAGGTGGAAAGGATCATACACAATCACAGTGCTTACTGAGGCAATTTGCCTGCATCTGCCCACTTTTTATTGTTTCAGGTCACCTGTCCTTTAGAATTATTTCTCTCCCTGCTCTAGCACAGAACACCCTGCTTCCCTAAATACCATACGTACATATGATGAAAGAGCAAGTCCTTCAGAGCAAGGAAGATGCCCAAAGGAAGGAAATAATTTAGCAAAAAAAATATTAATCCATACTAGAGATCAGAGGGGAACTTGTGACAAATAACTGACAGTGATGCTGCCATGCCTGATCTGTTCCACACTGGCAGCATTGGAGGCAGTTCTGCCATCTGTATTTCCAGGTGGGAATAAAGGATATCAGAGAGAAAAATCTATGGTGCTGAAGAGCACAAAGTGTGTTGTGGGCAAGAATGATATAAAACTGCTTGGACAGTTGGAATAAGCTCTTCTCAGGGAAGAAAGGAGAAGGTGCAGTTTTATTGTTTAGCACAGAACAGAACCGATTATATCAAATTGCTTTGGGCATTTATTTAACATCTGATTGCCTAAGGCCAAGCATCTACAGCTCTTTACAAGCAGACATTAAAGACTCTGTTATGCTGCACATGCACGGTGGGGCCTCTAATCCCTTCTTCCTGTTTATTTTGTTGGGTTTAAGTCCACTGGTTTTAGTGGAACTACACTGGAACAGAACAGGAATAGCACAGGACTTAAAGGTGTCATAAAAGCTATCCACCATACACTGTACCCTCTCAACTTGGGTGTACACTATTTTGGTACTTTCAGGCTGAATAGTAATTGTAGCACACCTTTTCTCTAATTATTTTCCAAACTTCAATTGAAATAAGAATCTATCACTCTGAATGCGAGAAAGCACGAAAAATAAAGCTACAGAGAAAAAACCACACCTTTCATTTTTCTCTCATTCAGAAAGGATTTTCTGACTTCCTTGTAATGGGGAAAAATGCACTTTCTCAGCTGTAATGGGAACAAATTTACTAGACTATTTACAGCACACCTGTTAATTTTCTGTGCCAAGAAATCTTTTTGAGAACGGAATTTTTTTCTGAGACCCACATTTTGATTCCCTAGTGCTTCTCTCTGGACTTCTGTGCTGTACAGTACAGGTATTCTTCATAATCACATTTCTAATTGTTTTTTTTTTATGGGCGGGGAGATGTCACCACGTTTTTGATTGGACAAACAAAATTTAATATTAGTTAACACACCTTATTTCCTGCTTCAGGGAGCCATTAGATTTAATGGAGCAGTAATTCTGGCATTCCTGACTCAGATCAGTTTCTTACAGTTAGATTAGGAGCATACCCTGGGCTAGAAGATCCTCTGACAATTTCTATAGTTATACATACATCATCTCACTCTGGTTTACATTCTGAGTATTTATATTTACAGAGTTGGCTTGAGCTTTCCTAATGAAATGTCACTCCAATTTCACCCCTTAAGGTTTATACTACTCCAACTTTTTGTCACTTGTCTCTACATGGTTAAGAGATCAGTGGAGGGATTTGCATGAGGAGTCACTTGACATGGCAGACTTCAGATGCCACCCCACAGGGTCTCTTTGCAGTTGTCAACTAACGACTTCATAATTCATAAGATAAACTACTTTGGAATCATAAGGTTGGTCTTTTCTTCAGAACACAAAGGTACCATCTCCAGATGAACAACAACCTATAGCGCTTCTTCTTAGGCCTTTTCTGAACTTAGTTTTTGTTTTCCTGTTGGTAGTGACCTGCAGATATTTGGGGAACTGCTTTCCCTTTCTGGTAGTTTTCAAGGATTACTTCCATCCTTTAGCACTAAATTCCACAAAACAACTTTTGGAGATGACTTTCTTCACATTTATTTTATGTATTGCATACCTGAACAGACACCATAGAACACACTGTACTGCACTGGTGTACACCATGGTAGCTTGCTAGCTGCCTCTGTTATTCTTACATTTTTTTTTTTTGTAGATTTTTGAAGATTATTTTGTCTTCATATAATTATCCATTTGGAACTGACCTATTTCATAAGAAGCTTCTCCTCACCTTAGGGCGAAAGCACTATTGCAAATCAAATAAAAAAGGATATTCTGAAATCAACTTTCTTAGCTTGAATAATTTTTTTCTACTGACAAGTGGACCTCTGCAGAGGTTTATTATAGGGCTGACTTATTTGCAATAGATTTGTTAGAATATTAACCACTTGACCACTATGTTATAGAGCCACTACCCAAGATGGCACAAAATTGACCTAGAAACACCTAGAAAAACTACAAATGGAGCTGGGTCACAGATTATGGTAAGTGACCTGGGACTTTGCAAAACACTTTGGAATATTAGCTAATGCATTATGCTCATTGTTTTAGTAAAAACTAGGATCAGTAGAGGCTGGTGATATTTTGCAACTGCAGCTGTCATTAAAGATCAACCATGACAGACAATGTTGCAGTCTTTTGTAATATGCAGCAAGTTTTGAACAGAACAAGCTTCCAGCACTGATGAAACCAGACAAGAGCTAAAGATTTCCCCAATGGGAGCAATATTGCTACCTATATTCTGGCAAAGGGCAGAGGCCTGAATGTGGACTGAAATTCATTTATGTTGGGAGCTGAATTTATGTAGAGAAAGAAACTTTCAGTCTCGAGAACCTAACCTTGCAGCCTAGATTTCAGGCTGTCATAGGGACCACAATTTCCTAACTGAATTGTTTTGTTACTGGCAGAAAACCTGACTCTCTTACACAACTCTGAGAGCCTTGCATAGTTCTGCGTAAGACCTTCAGAGTCAGGGACTATTACACAGGCTGTTTGTGTTTGAACCCCTGTCCTACTTTCAGCCTTTCATTTCTCTGAGTGCGTCATTGATCTCTCTTTACTCAATTTAGGATTTAAAATATCTGTAAGACAGTTATTTTAGAGATCGCGCTACATTTTGATTTAGCTTTGTAAAATATGTGTAATAAGAACATTAAACACTGATGCCAAAAGGGATGACATTGCTGTTGGGAGTACAGTTTCTCCCTCACGTAATAGAGGCCAACTGCTATCACTTCTCATGGAGAGACATTTCACTGAGGGTCTTACAAGACACAGACCTGACATGTCGAAAGTCCATCAATGGATTTGTCTGCTATCTGTGGCGTAGGTGGCCATGGAAGAAAGTGGGTCGAGGGCTTTTGGAGGGGTTGGGTTGCAATGTGCTATCATCCAGGCAGGGAAGGTGCAATTCTCTCAATTATTAAGAACCTGTGGTTTGGATATTAACCCTACACTAACTCTGTTCTTCGTTGCTTGGCTGTCCAAATTGCAGTTCAGCTTTGGACAGTCATTAAAACCTAGAGAGAAAAGACTGAAAGTATCATTTTTAACTTTTTTAAAAGTGTAGTGACGCTGACCGCTGGTCACCCAGAAGCCTAGCAGGCGTCTTGCTGAGAGGTGTCCGAGTCAATGGACGGTCTGCAGCTTAGCAGACAAACAGCTGCTCTAAAGAGAGCAAGCTGCTGCTGGGCTCCTGCCTGGAGCAAGTTGCTGGCCGATGATACACTTGCGAGGAGGAGACAAAGGAGGAGAGAGGAGACTCTCTGACAGTTGTCCAAGACTTTATTCCTCCAGCCGAGGACGTCAGGAATGAACAAAGAGAAGTGCACAAGAGCCCCGAAGAGCCTATTACAGCAACTTTTATATGGGGGGCTGAGAGAGGCGGAACAAAGGAAATAACCAATAGAACATTGACATGTACATGATATTAACCTATCAAATGATCTCAAGAGAGGGTTCAATTCAAACAAACCAATGGGTTATTGAATAGAACAGAACTTTCTAGGCACTAGTTGCCTAGGCAATGAGATATTAACATAAACATGAATAAACATAAGGGTGACATAACTTGGGGAAGTGAGAACATCAACCAATGCTATAACAACATTCAAAATAGGAACGGGGGATCATGGGGGAGCGAACCACACTCACCATAACTGCGATGTTCATACTCTGGTGCCTGGGTCTCCTTGTAACCAACAGTTGATGGTTTGGGTGGCTCTAGCCACCTGCACTGCAACAGTGTAGGGATAAGACTCACTATTTTAAAGCCTCCACAGAGAAAGTAAAAGGCTATTTACAAGGTATATTAGAGGTTACACTCTCACTTTAAAGAATATTGCACAGGTACGTCGATTTATGTTTTGCAGGAAGACTACTATTTTCAAGAGTCTCAGAATGTGCCTTCTACTGCTCCTATGACATGTGAGTGTGTGTAAATGTAACAGAAATTAGCATTACGTGAAAAGGAGAGAACTGGATGGGATATCTTTTTCATAGCTTACTTCACGGCTTACTTCACTTGCTACCAACTTACTTGCCTTTGAGCTACTTAGGTTACCATACACCAAATAAAAAATTCCCATGGCCAGGCTAGGTATGATGACATCAATAGCATTATTTCAGGTCAAAGTCTTCACAGCCAAGTTTATTCAAAAAAATCTGCCTGGCAGTCATCTGCAGACTGACCACAATTACAGGCTGATAAAGAGAGGAAAGCTTTCACAAGTGAGTTTCAGCTCTAGCACACCTAGTAGTGACCTGCACACTAAAATTTGTTCTGTATTTTTGCCTGAAGACAACAAGCTGTTTAAGTGAACAGCAGCATCTTTTATCTCTAATGAAGAGCATAATACTGACACAGCGCTTTCTTAAAAGTCTTTGGCTTTTTTTTTAGTACCTGATGCAATATCTCTTCGTCACACAGCTCCTTCTCTCCCTATTAACAATAGCAGCCCAACCTGTCATACTATTTTTAAATCACAGATTTTCCACTTTCAAAGAAAAGAAAAAAGTCCTATGGCAATGAATAAAATGACTATGCTTTGATGTAAATGCTCTGCTTTATTTGAAGTCTATTTATAAAAATGTATAAAACAAAATTTGTATGTGATATTCTGGCTTTCAATTGTGAGACAATGATTTCTAGCTTCCTCCTGAAAATGAGACTCTTTTTCTGCTGCCCCTTCTTTGTCTTCACCTGAAAATCAGCTTTTATAAAATACTATTCTGCATATTTTAATGGCTGATGTAATCAAGAAAATGCATAAAGTTGTAATTGAGCTCACTCACTTAAGGCTCTGCATTTGCAATTGCCATCTAGATCCCAAATGCTGTCACAGCAAAAACACAGCATCAGCGACGGTTTTCTCATTTTATCAGTCCACAATGGATAATTGTAATTCTGTCCTGGTGGGTTTACTAAAAATGTCATTGTGAAAGCCTCCTCCTCTGTATGGTGACAGATAAGAGAATATGCTGTAATCCCCATTCTTTGTACAGTGAGCTGCTTGCCACTTTGACAGAGAGAATGAACTCCAGCCTCTCAAGCCCATTTTTTTATTGTTTAACTGGTCATTGCTCTGGATTCATTTTCTGAACTATCAATATCTTGTCCCTTTCATTTTCAGCACTCCTCTATTGAAAATGTCTTGTTATTCATAAGGCAAAGAAGTTCTTAGAGAAGTAAAAAATGCTTTTTCCATCTGCTCTCTGTGACTTAACAGCAGTCCTCTCAAAAACCTTAAGCAGTGTTGGGCTTCCATTCAATTCAAGATAGTGCCTGTAGAAAAGGCTCAATGGGCTATGTCCAAAGTATTATTGACCTAAACTGGGAACTAACTGTCTAAGTCTTAAACACTAATCCTGAATATGAGTGTTCACTGTCCAAAATTCCCTGAGGAAATTTATGTTCCTTATGCACCTTTTCCCAATATTTAATTTCCCTAGTACACCTTTATCTTACCAGGTCAAAAAATCAGCATTAAATTGAATCAGGTATCATTTGCCAATCCGCCCAGGACCTAGGTTTATTATAGAGATTATCACCAGAGTAGTGCAAATCTGTGATCTTTACTAAATGAAGTGGGAGCTTCCTCTTCAAAAGAGAAAAAGAAATCTGAAGAAGCTCTTCATACAGCAGCAGAGTGTCTATAACACTTTCTTTCTTTAATTATGTCGCCTGCTGAGGGGATTCAGACCGGGCACCTTGTCACTTCCTCTCAAAGGGACCTACCTGCAGGAATGGGGTTAATCTCTGCTGTTGTGGCAGTGTTGGTATGCAGCTGTGCAGCTCTGGGTGTGCTTTGGAGCGAAGGAGGAGGAGAAGCACTGGTTGTTACACTTTAAAGAAATACTGGTATAGCTTTTCTCTTGTTGATCAGGATACCTTTGCAGGATGGGCAGACTAGTTTCCAGCCCCTAGACACAGGAATACATTTTTTTTTTTTTTTTTGGCCACATAGTTTAAAAAAGTATTAAATTATTCTGATACTTAATCCTCATGTGGAAAATAATATATCCTCCTGCTCTGGGTTTCAGAGGGTAAGACAGGTTTCTCCTCCATTTGTGAAAGGAGTTTTAAAAGGAGCTGAAGGCCTTGTTTTGGCAGAAGGTTCAAAGTCACAAATACTAGTGAGGCTGTGGTAAATCTAAATTGTTATGAAAGTCTATATTTAGGCCATATGCTAGGTACTTCTTATTAAAAACTTTAAGCATTCCCTTGCATCTAGGTTTCTCTTTCCTAAATGTGTGTGAGGTGTTTTGGAACTTCCTTCAAGGTGCCTAGATGTATCTGAGTGTAATAATTCAAACAAAGACACTCAAGTAGTTCCAATTCAAAGCCAGCCATTTTTTAATCTGGCGATTGCAATGCTTAGCATCAGAATGTCTAAACACATTATTCAATTTGACTTTATTTTAGTTAGCACGTGGTCTGACTCATAGGTCCATGAGTTGAACTGGTTCTGTATTGAATATTAAGATTGACAATGACATTACTGAGACAAGATACTGAGTCTCAGAATAGCAAGTGTGTGGGGAAAATACTAGTTTAGAAGGCTATTTTTTATATCAAAAACTTAGCCTTTCAGTCATTTTTGAAAAAAAAAATCACTTAAAAAGGAAAGATTTTCTTCTTTCATCATGACAGAGAAATATGAATTGATTTTATGGTTTTGCTTTATCTATTCTTCCCTATAGGAAAAAATAAAGTAAATAATATTTACAGAGGAAATAAAAGTTAGTAATCTAGGTATTTTCTTGCCAATTATTTCTCACACACACAAAATTTTGGTTCTAAAATTCCTTAAATATATTTTCTCTAGACTAAATATTCAGTTGATTGCTGAATATGTTGCTTAAAATCTTTGTTAATCTCCTGTCTTCATATCTTCCATGTGTTCATAACCTCAGCAGGTCAGATAAAAGAAAAGAAGTCTGACTGTATCTTAGTTGTTACTCTTGCTAGAAGAAGTCAGGTCCAGGATTCAAGAGCCTGCTGCATTAAAATGGGTTACATTACCATTGGTCTGAAAAAAAGTCATCTAATCAGTTTCACTTTGGGACCTGGGACAGAAGCCCTTGCTCTCAAATCTGCATAACTGCAATCTTCCATCACTGGCAGGTAAAGCCAATTATATTTCTGCTCAGGTCTAATTTTCTGCTTTCTCAGGGAATAATGGGAGAATTTAAATGCCTGCCTAGCTAAAAATGATCACAACAGATCATGAGGGTGACCTGCCAGTGGAGGCACTTCTAAACTTTCAGGCCACTTTGGAAAATGCATAGTAAATATAAATCTCTATCAGATCCTAGACAGAAGGTGAACTCAACTGCAATCTGCATTTAGATGGTATTTAAAAGGATCAGACCCCAACCAGATTCCTGAAGAAAACTACATATTCTGTCTAGTGCATTTGAAAAACCCTGATGTGTTATTAGACCCTTAGATTAGAACTGATATGAATTACACAGCAAAGGAATAAGAATCTGCAGCAAGAAACAATTTACCACAAATAGGTAGCAGCTATTCTGTACCACATTTGATGTCCCAAAATAGAAATGAAATATGATCCAGAAGGCGATAAGTGAACAAACACAATTGATTCTTAGGAAGAGGAGGAGGGAGATGGGTAGGAACATTGCAATTGACTCTGATGTGTTACAGGGAATGGAGGCCGAATGAAATATGTTTAGCTTGAATCTGAACTGTCAGTCGCAACCGTTTGATTAAAAATAAAAACTGTTGCATCATGACATGCAGCATTCTCAATCTACTCTTCCCAGTGAAAATGCATTTTATGTAGCTGCACTGCATTGCATTTCAGATATAATAGAGTATGTCTAGTTTTGAGTTATGTAAATAGGCATGATAAATGACTAGTTACAGAAAAGCTGATATCTGATATTACAGAAAAGGAAATAAAAGATAGGAGGAAAGTATTGCTACAAACACGGGTTATCTAATATCAGATATGAAGCTTGCTAATGACAAAGTGCTAAATCATTTCTGGAATCTGATATTATTTGTAATTTGTAAGTCCCAGCATTTCCTACTAACCATCTACCACAAAAGTATCAGATTCCTATAGTGAAGTACCGCAGCAGCACAGAAGGAAGATGCTTTCTCTATTCAAAGGCATAAAATTAATTGATAGGTGTAAAACTGTATTTTTAAGAAACTGAGTTTCCTCAAATGACTAAGTGCTACAGAACTGTTGTGAAGATTATTTATTTCTATCAAGTTGATAATACATTCAAATCTGTTAGATTTTTACTGAAGATGTTATAAATTAACATCTCAGGGTTATGATATTTAATTAGGTGAACATCAATATTAATATCCATCTGTGACTGTCACCTACACTTTTTATGGTGTAATACTACATACCATATTGCACTGAAAAATGCATGTATACAATTGAAAAGGAAGGAAAGAAAGCAATGGACTTTGAAGAAAATACATTAGAAACATCATCTAATTGCTAATTAGTCTCACTAAAAATCCAGTATCTATAATGATTAATGTGCTCTTATCAATAGAAAGGAATGAGTCATTTTGACATATTTTTGTGTCAAGTTTTGCTTAACAGTACAATTAATCTTTCAACTTAAGGGGGAAATTGTTTAGTACACATTTCTCCCTTTCTTCCCTGATTGAGATGAAACATGCTTTTCATCATATTTTTTATTCTTACTTGAGACTTATTAGCTTGGTCTAAACTTTAAGTAATATATTTAATTTCAGTTTAAGTGTTAAATTATTCCAAGCAGCCGGAGATTTATCTATCATAATTTTCACTAGGCACTGTAAGGGCAAATTTTAGCTGACCACATATTAAACTTTTCAGAATAGAGCCATTTACTATTACCTTTGTAGGAAAGGCACTAAAGGAAAGTAATTTGTGAAGTCAGAGCAAGACTTGGTTGAACAATCGTAAGATTCTGTCAAGAAAGTGGCCACAAACATTTCTTCTGGATGAAACTCCTTAGTGCTACAAAAAGTCAGCACTGCTCTCTGAAGCCCTTGTAGTGATACTGTGATTTGCTTGAACATCCCAGAACTGCTGAAAGAGTCTCCACACTAACACGTAATAAATATGGAAAGTAATACGGTCAGAAAAAGGGTCAGCAGAGTGATATTTACAGTGACAGTGTCCCAAGGACGCTAAACACTTGGTATGGATGGATACCAGCTCCTGCTCCAGCACAGACTGTCTGCAGCTCAGCTGCCAACTTGCATCCTTAGGATGTTGCTAACTTTTGCAGCCTGATGGACTCCTCTTCCATACAAACCTGCCATCATCCCCTGGCAAACTGGGGATTTCACAATGTGCATTGCACTTGTTCAGAATGAGAGGGTTAAAAAGTTATAGCCAAAAGAGGTGCCTATAGAGTGCAAGTGAGATACCTCGGTGCAACTCTGCAAGTACATAAGCTTTATAAGCTCCACAATTTTAACTCAAATGTTCTTCAACCACTCATAGCCATTTTAGCATACCTGGACAAGTTCTACAGCTGTCACAGGACAACTGTTTGGCAATGATTTCGATAAAATACATATGAAAACTACTTGTTTCTTGTGGGAAATACAAAAGGTGAGAAGGCTCTCAGGTGGAGTGAGAAAAACAGGTTTCAGAAATAAAGCAAAGAATTTAGGTTCAGCTGTGACTGCAAAAACCTGAAGATAGAAGAAGATACAATTATGTAATAAGCAAGGACATTAAAACAATGGTTGGAGTTTCTAGGCTTGGCTCAGATAGGTCTTGAGGCTGCAGAAAATATGCTTAGCAAGATAGTTAAGTTTTAAGCTTAATAATGGAATATTGTGCATTGTTATTAGAAGACATACAAGTGGGAGCCATGTACCATCTCTTGTGTTTCATCTTTGGAAATGAGACTGATGCCTCAATAAAATAATAAAAAGGCTCCTGGAACATCTGCCTGGGCACCCTGTCCCGTTTGGTTTTTACACTGACAGTTTCTTCACTCTGGTGGTCTGTGGAGTTGATACTGTAGATTGTACAGAGTATGAAGTGTAAATTTTCAAAAACAGTGACTTCTCTGAAATAGATATAATTTGCAGAGAGTTTGTGTGTTTGGAGTTTAGTTTTGTTTTGTTTTGTCTTGGTTTTTCGGGGTGTTTGGTTGGTTGGTTTTGGTTTTGGGGTTTTTTTTTATTTGGAGGGGGTTTTCTGGTGATGTGCAAGGCAGGGCTTTAACACAAACATGAAAGAGATAAATAATGCTTATATCACACGACAATTACAGGTTTTGGTAGCGAAAACTTCTCCAAGCCCAAGAATAGGAACAATCAGATGCTCCATTCTTGAATCATCTTTGTGCCCCATTACTGGACCTGTTTCAGTATCTCTGTATCCCTCTTGTACCGAGTACCCCAGGAATGGACTCAGCACTCTCTGTGTCCCACCAGGGCTGAGCAGAAGGAAAAGATCACCTCCCTTGAACTGCTGGCAACACTCTTCCTCATATAGCCCCAGCTGCAGTTGACCTTTGCTGTGAGAATGCATTGCTGGCTTGGTGTCTACCACCAGGACCCTCATGCCTTTTCTCATAAAGCTGGTTTCCAATCAGGCGGCCCTCAGTGTGCACTGGTGCATGAGATGATTCCTCCCCAAGTACAGGGCTTTCTGTTTCCCAGTGATGAACTTCACGAGATTCCTGCTGTCCCACTTCTCCAGCCCTTCAAGGTTCCTCAGAATAGCAGGACAGGCATCTGGCATATCAACCGGTCCACCCTGCAATTTTGCATCACCTGCAAACTTGCTGAGGGAGTGTTCTGTGCCATCATTCAGATGATTAATAAAGAGCCTACAATGTATTCTTCATACTGTTGACCCCTAGGGTACACCACCAGTGACCAGTTTCAAGCTGGACTTTGTAGTGTTGGTCACAACATTTTGAGGTCAGCAGTTATTTTCAATCCCTGTCACTGTGCATGTATTTAGTCTGTACTTCATCAATTTGTCTAGAAGGATGCTAAGCAGTGTCCAATATTGAAATCATTCCTGAATTCAAGATAAACAATATCCATGGCTCTCCCTTCATTCACTAAGATAATAATTTCATCACAAAAGACTATTTAATCGGTCAAGCATGATTTCCCCTTTGTAAATACATGCTGTTCTACTCTCAATCATCTTCTTGTTCTTAATACCTTTGGAAATGGTTTTCAGGAGGATTTGCTCAGTTACCTCCAGAGGGATTGAAGTGAGGCTGAAAACCCTCACCCTACAGGCTAAATCAAAATAGCAATCAAGGAAATTCTCCTGGTATATGACACTTATAAAGACCATTTGTTAAGATGACACTTGGGTAATGGAGCTGCAGCCTCACCTTTCCTCTGAACAACCACAACAAAAATCACAGTGCAGGACTGAGTACCTTTGAGGGCAGATACTGAGGTTCACATTTCACAGGTACAAGACTATGACTGCTCTTCCAGTCTCTGACAAGTGCAGATCCTACGTTTGGCAGGCCCACTGAGGTCAAGAGAGGGGAAATGGTAACACATCATTGAAATGATGCAGCAACTGCAATTTAACAGGCCTTGTGAGTCTGAGACAAGCGCAGAATCAGTCTTAACAGTTTCCTGTCCTTGTTTCTCAGGGAAATTGTGAGAAAAGCCTCCCTCTTTTGCTTCAAAGAACAAGAGGGTGAAGTCACCGCTACAAAAAGTACTGCAGAAGAGAGGACAGATTGGGTGCTCCCAGTATTTGGTGTGACATGAGAACCCCACCACTTTTAGCACGGCCTTGAGTGCCAGAAGTGCTGGATTTAAATGCAGGACATGTCATTCACTGCAGGGATATAACCTATAATCATTGTGAATTAGCTGTACAAGCCCTGGAAAATCCTACTCTTAGTCCTTGTTTATGGCATAGCCACTAATTAAGTGACACTGTATTTAGAAGTGGGTAGGAAAGGAATACAAATTGTACAATAAAGGGAGCATCAAGTACCTCTGTGCATTGGAGAAACACTAGGAAAGAAAAACAGAAAAATACCGAAGAACAAACCTGTCTATCTTCTTTGTGGTTAGTTTGTTGCATGCTGGGTGCATTTATATGTAATACTCATATCACCAAAAGTAACCACAGCTTTGTAGTGCCATGCTGTGAAACATGCCCTCAAGCAAGTGACTTCCCAGAAAATGATGTTACAGCATCAGTGTATCAATGGCTTTATTGCTCCACAGTGTAGTTTTCAGCAGGCTGTGCTTCTGGGAGCAAAACAAGGCACTGCTTTCTTGCCAAAAGTGTTCTTGTAAAAATCTAACAGTATAGTTACAGGCTGGAAAATAATTCCCATTCTCAGGTGGATAATTGCTACCTTTCCTCTTCAGGTCTCTTCTCTACCCTGTAAGTATTCACAGTTCTCTCTACAAGAAATAGATCTTCTCTGTATTTAAAAGCATGGGTGACTGGCTAATAATGTTGGAGTGTACACTATGCTTGAATCAACAAACAAGGGTAGATCTACTGCTTCTTGAGGGAGGAATAACATATGTTTACTTTCTGGCTATAGTCACAGTTGATTAAATCATTGGCTGATGCAGAATAGATAGCACTATATAAGCACTAAAGATGCTTAGGGTTGTTTTTGCTTAATCACGCAGAGTACAATATAATCTATTGCATTAAAGCATGAGGCCTCTGAAATCATACAAGTGTGCTTTCTGCCTCTAATTTTGTGTAGAGAATTATCATTGAAGACATTTTTTCCCTTCATGTAAGGGCCAAAACCAAAGTAAAACAAAACAATAAACCAAACCCTGCCCTCCACAACTTTGAGCCTACTTTCCATAAGGGATATCTGTTTTAGATTACAATTGCGATATGTATCTGAGAATAAAAGTAGGTTTACATTAAATATTTATATTTTACCCAGAAATCAGTTTTAAAGTAAAACAATAAAATACTTTTGTAACACTTTTAATTTTGCTGTACAGCTCATACTACTGTCAGTCAATTCAAAGTCATTGTTACAGGCCTCACTGAAAGGCTATAAAGAGCATAAAACCTTGAGAATTTACACACCCCAAGGTGTGTACTTAAAGGCTGCTCCCTCAAAGGTTTGCAATTAAACTAACACGTACCTCGTTAAACTAGCTAGGTGACAAAAGCACAGGTAATCCAATTTTATGCAAATGTGTGTTCCCAGAATTGACTGAGGAGACAAGATGGTAGTTTAATCCCAGGGACAGAGTTAGTGAGACATGAAAGAGAAAAGGATCTTGAAGGATGTATCTGGAAACTATTCATATGGGTACTGATATTTGACAAAAAAGTAGAACAAGTCAATATGCCACTGAAACCATAAAACAGCTGATGCCGAAGCATTTGGAAGAAGGTTAATTCTCATTAAAAAATGTGAAAAAGAAATCCAAGTCTTCCATTCTTGACCAAGGGAATAAATTAAGGCTGCAGCTGGGTTCAATGATACTTCCGTTTTAACAATGACCATATCTCCTGAGTTATGTAGGTCTCTCACAGCCAGGCTTAATTTACTGCATTTTCCCTTCAGCTCATCCTGGCAAACCAGTTCAGGAGAACAGAGGGCAAGCTCTGTCTAGAGGGACAGGATGATGGCAGTGTGCCAGAGCTGCAGGCTGGTATTTGGCATGGATCTACCACACTTCACTATAGCAGCTCCCAGGTGGCTACTTGCTCCCAGGTGCTGAGCTACCCAGCGCCTGTGTGGACACCTCACCACACTTTGCACAGTCCATCTGCCAAGTGATCCTGGGCCACTGGGGGCAGCTGAGGTGACCCAACGCTTCCCCGGTCTGCCCCCCAGGGACAGCACACCCTTGGGCAGCTATTCACCTCTCAGCGGGTAGTCACTGTTCCTGGATGCCCATCCCAGTTTAGAGGAGACTCTTAAAGAGGTGTGAAGCTACGTGCAACTTACAGGAGTGATGTTGCAGTGGGGTTCCTCTGCAACCTTTTGGAGACAGTTATATCCGTGGGGAAAGAATAAAAGATGATCTTAGCTGATGTTTTTCCATATAGATGTTTATTCTGAGCCTAGCACCTTGCTAGGCTCCAGGCAGAGACTCCAGGCCAAAGACCCCGACTCGTGGGACAACTTCCCAATTAAGCCAGAACCACAGAGGGCAGGGAAAACACCTGGGACTAATCAGGGTGCAGGACTTGGGTACATCACTATCACAAGGACAGCACGTGAGAGAAACCAGCGTGACCTAAGGCGTGCCTCCCCCTCCCCCAGGGCCACATGGCAGGGGGAAGAACACCAACAGGGTGACATTAGCAGATGGCACAGCTTGCTCTGCAGAAATTGAACAATTCTTCTACTCCCTCTGAGACCCAATTGCCCCCTCAAGGTCAAGGTACTGTTGCATAGTGGGTGTCTGTTCTTGGCACGGGGTATCAGAGATGAATATCTCTCATGCTCAGATTCAACAGATTACTCTTCCTCTGAGTCTGGAGGATTATGATTTTGGGACACCATCATCCAAATCAGTTGCTTTGTGAAATGGATGTTAGAACTGAAGCAACAACAACACCTCAGTTCTCCCTAGAAACGATCCCTGTGAAGTAAAGAGGATGGGACAGTAGGAATTCACAAAAATGTGGGCAGTGGAGAACAGGATAAAAAGTTATTCATTGCACTGTTTTTCAGTTATGTGCTCCTCTTTACAATGAGCATGAATAGCTCCAGCCAGTTTTCTGGCAACAGAGGCAAATGTCACAGCTGGAAGTCCATTCAAGATTAAAACACATAAATTAAAGCTGTGAAGTAATTTTCTAAGATCCCATTATAGTGTATTGGGTTTGCATAGCAAGGTTTTGGGAGGGGAGGGAAGGGGTGGAGGGGAGCCGGGGCTACAGGGGTGGCTTCTGTGAGAATCTACCAGGAGCTTCCCCCATGTCCCATGGAGATAATTCCAGCTGGCCCCAAGATGGACCTGTTACTGGCCAAGGCCAAGTCCATCAGTGATGGTGGTAGTGCCTCTTGGATAACAGATTTAAGAAAAAAATGGGCAGCTGCTTCTGGGAGAGAGAATATGGGAAGGGCAAAAACTCTGCAGACACCAAGGTCAGTGTAGAAAGGGCAAGAGGAGGTGCTCCAGGTGCCAGAGCAGAGATTCCCCTGCAGCCCATGGTGGAGCCTGTGGCGAAGCAGGGTGTGACCCTGCAGCCCATGGAGATCCACAGAGAAGCAGAGACCCACCTGCAGCCCATGGAAGACCCTAAAGTGGAGCAGCAGAGGAGTGTGAGGAGACCTGCCCTAGAGGACTAAGGAGCAGCAGAGACAACATGTGATGAACTGATGACAGCCACTATTCCCCCTCCACCTGCATTGCTGAGGGGGAAGGTAGGGAAAACTGGGAATGAAGTTGATCCTGGGAAAAAGAGAGGGGTGGGAAGGAATTTTGGGGGTTTTTTGATTTTTTTTATTTCTCATTATCCTACTTTGATTTTGTTGGTAACTGGTAACTAGTGAGTGATCTCTCTCTGTCCTTATTTTGATCCATGAGCCCTTCATTATATTTTCTCCCCCCTGTCCAGCTGAGGAGGGGAGGGGTAACACAGCTGTGGAGGTCATCTGACATCCAGCCAGGGTCAATCCACTTCACCATTATAACCAGTGAAGATCTAGTCCATACATCTGTGGAGGCTAGGGCGCAGCTTTCTGTCTGGTATCTCCGGCTTGGACGATTCACTCTAGGTGTGATAGACTGCATTGACTTGATCTCTTTTGTCTACAGAGGGAGCCTGCGGAGCTCACTCTGATGCAGACTTGAACAGGTTTCTTTAGAGGATGAAATTTCTTCCTAGGTCTCAGTATCAGAGAGCTGGAGTGGGGGGCCACTGTCACACAGGGGTGGTCAAAGTGTTCATGTAACAAAAATATGGGGAGAGGCTCCAAGGCTACTGTGGAGGCAAACATCTCCTCACTGTGCTGTTGTTCAGCACGTGTTTCTGCATTCAGTATGCAAGCACTCAAACACACACACACCTATATATACATGAATAAATAGTCTCTGTGGAGCCATATGTGTATTCCCATTAAAAGAATGCAACCTGTGCAGATAATAATTTATGAACTATCAAACCCACTTTTGAAAACTGGTCTGCAGAATATGGCAAGAGCTGAATCCAGAGTGAATATTTACGACTGAGATTATAGCCCTGTGAAAGTGGACGCTTGTAATACAAACACTGTCAGATGTTTTAAACTGTGGCTTTGCCAAGTGACCCCCCGGGAGCCTCATCTGAAGCCCATTTAAAGCAATGGAAAGCTTCCCACAGACTTCAGTGGGTTTTAGGATCAGACATCCAATGTGACTTGCAATGCCTGTGCATTAAACATCCATTTATCTCTCTGTTCTAAATCAGTTGAAACTCTATAATACCAAATTTGTTTTAACTGCTAGACCTGGGGGAGCAAACTACTTTCAGTGTAACATGCAGGGAGTGATATGAACAGCTTCCATTAACAGTAAGGGGCAAATAGTGTGTAATTCTTAGTGTGTAATTCTGTATATGTTACAAAAACTTTCCCTCATAAAATGTCCTGCGTTACACATAAAAAATGTTGCTGCTATTTTCAGTTCCTAGATATTTATTGGACATTTCTACCACCAGCCATTTCTTTTTGCAGAATGGTCTTCTATCTGTTTTGGGGAATAGTATATTGACACATAAATTTTGTCCAAAATATGCAAGAGCCATATTTTAAACATGCGGCCTATTTAAGAGACAGTCCATAGATTTAAATCTTCAGCTTTCTCTGTGAAGTGAAAATGAATTGTACTTTTTCCTTTTCATTCTATAATGCAAGTGTTTAATTGTTTCAGCAAAATACAAAAAAAAGGCAACACATTTTATGCAGTTCTTTCCAGAATGAACAAAACATGACTAAATAGAATTTCAAATGGGAAATTGTACACATAAATCCACAAGCTTTGCCATTTGACATCAAATCTTTTCCCATATTTTTTATAACATTCCATGAAATGCTGTGTTTTTCTTTTCTCTTCAGCACAACAAAATGCTAAAGGCTTGTAGGAGAAGAGTGAATAGGAATTTTATTAAAATACTTACAAATTTTTTTTTCTCCCACGTGTGGAGTAGGCAGAATACCTCACTTTTTTGTTAGAAGTAACTCAAGATTTGTAGTACAACTTCTAGTGTATCATCAAATAACTGTGATCAATAGGCTATTCATTACTTATAAAAAGCTGCATATAATATGTTAAAATGGAAATATCTGGTGTATTTGGAGGCAGATACATTTTAAATGGTCTCAGTAGAACTCTATGACGAACAGGGCTGGTGCGTTTTGATCCTGGGTTTGTCCATGACATCCACTAATAAGTAATAGCTCAGCAGGCAGTTCTGAACTCTTTCAGACCAAGTCATATCAGCCAGGTCATTCATTCATGTTCATCATCTCTGTCAAGGGGAAGAGAATACTTCATTATCTGAGATCTTTTTAATGGTCACTTCTGACATGCCTGTTGTGCCTGGGCAGAATTTTTTACACATCTTCAACTTCAAGTGACAGACACTCATGGAGAGAGGCTTCTGTTATTCTTTCTCTATAGCAGTGACTGTAGGTTTCGCTTCGGCTTGGGCTTTGGATTTGTTTGTATTTCTGAACAGCAGATTATTATATCTTGTTATAGGAGATAGGATTTTCTTTTTGAACCTAACTGTGCAACTTCTTTTTCTATATTAATGTATGTTTTTTCAGGTTCCAACTGTGCAATTTTTCATAAGATAGATCATCAAAAGCAGAAATTCTGCTGGACTTTCTTCATTCTTTGGAATCCCTTTCTTAGAGAATAAACAGAAAATCCTATTTCTGGTATGTCCAATGGGGAGCAAGTAACAGAATTTTGCATGTGACTTTTTGTTGCAGTCCGTTTGCAACCTTCCCAGAGACAGTTTTGCCAGCAGGAAAGAATAAGGAAGGGGTCTTTGCATAGGTGTTTCAGAGATGTTTATTTCTGCCCCGGTATGGGTGACCATCTGAGGAGCAAAGACAAGCCTCATGGGAAAAACTCCAACATCAAGGGTTTTTAGGGGCAGAGGGAACCCCCGGAACGGCCAACAGGGAAACAGGACCCGGGCATACAGAGAAACCTGCGCCCCAGGGCATGTGCCCCCACTCCCCCCAACTTTCTAAAGTGAATAATCTCTAAAAAACTATATACTGAAAAATCTTCACCTAAACTTGGTTAGATTCCTGATATGTCCCGTTTGACCCAGAAATTAATTATACCAGTAGATCTCATTGCTGCAAATTGTTTTATCTGCCCATCCTACACTTTTACTCTGGAATACATGGTCTGTATTGCTTCTTCCATCGTTCCCTCTGGATGAATAGATAACTGTGCAGTCATCTCTTACGGAGTTCCTCTGATAACATTGAACTTCAGTGCAGTAAGTGGTCATGGCACTGGCACTGTTACTTGGTAATTATGAGGAAAAAAACTCTGATAATTGAAGGCTTAAGCTGTTCAATGCCTACCAGGGGTCAAGATAAAACACCAGCTCTTCCAGCTATTTTCCAGCTGTATGTATATGAAATTTCT
The DNA here is from genome assembly GCA_013389985.1 of Dryoscopus gambensis. Classification (NCBI taxonomy): domain Eukaryota; kingdom Metazoa; phylum Chordata; class Aves; order Passeriformes; family Malaconotidae; genus Dryoscopus; species Dryoscopus gambensis. Next base: position 10,300 of record WEIT01020459.1, on the reverse strand, counting down.
TACATCTGCTTCTGAAACTTAGGTTCCCATCATTAGTGGATTCTGTCATAGTCTTATTTTGTTCCAGTACTCTTTTGCTCTCATATGATCTGAGTTTATACAAATCTATTTTTTTTTTTAACTAGTTTGAGACCACTGGCAAAATTCTTTAGGAAGTGGCATCCCTCTGTAGATGAGAAATGTAACCTCCTCCATGAACTGTATGCCTTTTAGAGGTATGTTTAGTGACTGGCGAATTGTCCCTGTCCTGGGAGGGATTTATCCAGCCTGGGGGCTGAAATAGGGTTTGTGAGATGTTAAGTATGAAGCTTGTGACATCAGCAAGGTGCAGATACAGTAGAAATTCAAAATAATTTTTAAAAGAGGAAAAAAAAGGAAAAAAAAGTCAGACCAGCAAAATGCAGTGTTTTTCCAGCAAGACGACGATGCATGAGCAATGTGCCAACTGCTGTGCTTTTTGGATGGGACCCACCTTCTGCAGCAAGTGGAGGGAAGGAGTCATGTTTGCCAACCCAAACAAAGGGTAGGTTAAACAGGCTCCTTTGGGGCACTCAGCATCAGAGTGGCCAGCCCTGGGAAGTGATGGGCGCTGTTCAGCAGAGGACAAGCCTCCACTGCTGGATGATTGCTGTTGCCACACTGTAGGAGAGATAAAAAGCAAACCACAACTCCTAGACATGCTCATCGGGACTAAGCAAATATCTAGCAGAAGGTATGTCCAGTTAAAATATCTACAAGAGATCTGCACTTCATCAGAGAGCTTGAGAGCTATCTACCTCTTCCTTGCCCTATGCTTTTCCTCATACAAACAGTGAAATAAAAGATGCCTGTGAATTGCTGTACCTTGCAGTCTCCAATTCGTTCCTCACAAAAGTCCCTTACTGTTTTTAACTTTCCACATTGTCAGACCCTATGAGAACCTTTCAACCTCTAATGCTTCCTGAAAACCTCTTATCCTGCCTACATGCAAGATCAGCCAAAGAGAAAACACACAAAGTATTTCTGAAGCATTTTAAATGGTATCTTCTTTGGGATTGCATCTGTAATATATATCCCTCTCTGTTACAAGTTATTTCAGAGTTATATTATTTTTAGTTTTCTCCCAGACATGCCCAGATGTCCATTTCCTTGTCTGATATTCAGCAGAGTACTGGGTACCACCTCAATAAACTGCCAGATAGTCATAGTCATTAAAGTCCTTATTCTGTGCAGGGTCTTGAGTTCGATCACATTAAGTGATCTTGAGTTCGACCACTTGAGCATATGTTCACATCCTCTTGAATCACACCATTACTTAAATAACATCTGTAATTTCACCAAGTCTTTTATACTGCCTTTAAAAGTCCCTGAGATTTAAAATGGTGGGTCAGCTTTATTCCTAGGATAGCACTTCTCTAATCGTTGAAACTACTCCAGGGATGAATTTGGGTCAAGGTGTTTTCTTCACACCATTTTCTTTAATAGTTCTATTACTTCTGTATATACATGACATTAGAAATATCTCAGAACTAATAATTTTAGAAATAACTGTAGTTCTTTCACAGAAGAGATGTCTTGGAACCCTACCTTTATCAACGTATTAAGTATAGCTAACTAGGCATTTCTTCTATCTATTTGACAAGTTAATCAAGTAAATCACTCATTGCTGTGCTTTACTGAAACCTATAGAAGAGAATGGACAGAAAAATGGAGATGTTTGATTTCATTTAGCTTCTAGTTTGTTGCCTACTTCATAAGGGAATGTAAATAAGAAGTCAGTCTCAGGGCTATCTTATTTTTCAAAATTTGGTCAGCCACACCTTGCTGATATAGGTGCAAACTTCCAGAGTGCATAGACATTTTGTCAAGATGTGTCTACCCAAAAAGCATTGCAAAGGTCAGGCAAAGTTACACTGTCAGGATCTCGAAACAGCCAGAATGCCTTAAGCACAAAGAGCAGGGCATTTTCTTTATCTGAGGGAAATCAGGAGACACAGACATACATTACAGATTTGCTTACAATACATGTAGGTCTTGCTAAGTATAATCTTGAGCAGTGACACATTGAACATCTGAATCAACAAGCATGAGTGCTGGATTTAAAACCTGAGCTTGGATATTAAATAAACTCAGACCACTTGGCAATTTAACTGAAAAGAAATGTTGAAACCTAAGACCAATTACATTCATAGAGTATTTTGAGTTTTATCCAGTTTTGAAGAAGCAGTTTCTTTCCACAGAGGAATACAGTTAGAAGTATTTTGATGAAGTACTTACAGCAGGAATGATGCTGGGATGGGCAGAACAAGATGGGGTCTCTCTCACGCAAGGCTCAGTAGGGGCTGGCAATCAGCTTGGGTCTGCTATTTCCCTTTCTGTCCTTGTTTCAGTGTTCTACTTGACTTGCAACCACCCTCCAAGGTCCCTGCCTTTATTAAGGCTGACCAAACCTCCTTTAGCTAATCAACTCCTTGTAGAGCTACTTCCTGTAAGTACTTGTTAATTATTCAGGGATTTTGAAACCTTTAGGCTAGCCTATGCAGTAGGAAATCCACTTGCTAAAATGGTGTGCATCACTGCTTTTTTATTCCAAATCAAATCTCAGCCAAAAAGCAGTAGCTTCAAACAAGAATTTTGTAATAAAATCCAAACAAATAAAGGCTTAAACTTTTTTCCTTTTTTACACGTACACATTTGCAAATCAAATCTCTTATCATATAGTCTTTGCTACATAATAGATTATTTTAAGTGATGGGTAAAAATGTATTATGCTACTACGTTTTTCCATCTCACCAAAACTGCACATAATATACTGCTTGAAATTACACTATCTTTGGGCATACTAAGTAGACAAGAGCTCTAAAGCTGCATCTTTCTATGGCAAATGTTGAAGCTTTAAAGGTTATTAAATGTTGCAGGCTTCCGAGGTGTACTCATCTATGGTTTTGGTAAGTTAAACATAGCAAATCAAAAATTTAAAAAAGTTAGGGTACAGATTTGGGATCACCTAGTGGTTATTTAGTTATGATCTTTAAATTAAAGGAAGTTCTGAGTTACTATTCTGAATTAAAATTTTGTCTTTTTGATTGGTTGGTGCATTTGTGGTTTTATTTCCTGTTATTCAATTCATTTAGGTAGAAGATGAACACAACTTTGTCAGTAATTATTCAGTCTTGCCATCATACATTTTACCTAGGAAGATGAAAGCATCCATACTTAAAATTCTGTTAATGTAACCAGAGATCCAAAAAAAAAAAAAAAAAAAAAAAAAAAAAAAAAAAAAAAAAAAAAAAAAATTCCACTTATATTAAAAATCATGTGTCTCTTGTGGCTTACTGATAGCATCTGCTGGTGGGAAGAGACTCAGAGAATTAAGATAATAATGCCCTCAGAAGCTGCCTTGTGGAGGATGGTTCAGATTCTCACAAATTTGATGGAATGTGTCATCCTGTGGTGGTTGACCTTGGCTAGATATCAGGCCCACCAAAGCCACTCTATCCCTTTCCAAGTCAGCTGGACAGGAGTGAGAGAATAAAACCAAAAGTTGGTTGTAATGCAATTGGTCAAGATAAAGACTGAGAGAACACTCAGCAATTACCATCATGGGCGAAACAGACTTGACTTGGGGAAAAAAAGTTTAATTTATTACCAATGAGATCAGAGCAGGGTAATGAAGAATAAAACCAAATCTTAGAAAATATCTTCCTCCCAAGCCTCCCATCTTTCTGGACGTAGCTTTATGCTTGATTTTCTCTCTACCTCCTCTGTCCTCAGCAGTGCAGGGGAATGGGTAATAGGGTCTAAGACCATCACATATTTTCTCTGCTGTTCCTTCCTCCTCGGGGGGAGTATTCATCCCACGCTTCCTCTGTTCCAGCGAGGGGTCCCTCCCATGGGAGACAGTCCTCCACAGACATCAACCTGCGTCCTTCCAATGGGCTGCTGTTCCTTACAGACTGCTCCCACAAGGTGCAGTCCTTCAGGAGCAGACTGCCCCAGTGTGGGTCCCCCATGGGTTCACAATGCTGGCAGGCGCTGGTTCTGTTTTTCCTCACAGAAGCCACCCCTGTAGCCCCACCCACCAAAACATTGCCACACCAATCCAACACACAGAGATGCTCTGGCATAAATAAAAGCAGCAAAAATGTAACAACTCAATGTCATAATAATTTTACTGTGAAGATTTTCCAGTTAAGAAGATAGTCTTATTCAAATCATCATTCACCTTAAGAAAATATCACTTCTAATTATAGTCAGGGAAAATATTGATGTAAAGAGTCACTTATCTGAAAAACACAACCATCCAACCAAACAAAAGGGTTCTGTCTGAAACTTCTTGTCAGAAGAAAAATAATCTGTTTTATCATCAACTCCACTATCAATATTAATGCTGTGTTACAGCAGTAGCATTTTATAGTGCTTGAAGCTCTGAGTTGGTGAGGCAGCAACTTCAGAGCTTTTTAAATCCAGAACAAGTTGCAGGAAAGGATTAGAGGAAAGGTCATTGACTCCAGAGAAAGAGTAGTGAAAAACATCTGTTTTCAGGAACACTGTGCATTAGGAATAAACAGAGAATAAACTGTTATTTTACATTTCCCAGTGCATATGCTGAAATCATCACTTCTGCACAAAATCTAACGAAACTGAAGACATGAAATAGAGAAGTGTTTGGTGCCCTTCGCTAACGGTTGCGGTTTAAACTGAAATTAATCAGAGCTGTGAAATACCTGATCTTTAGTAAGAAAAGCAGAGAAAGACATAGATTTTTCTGGCTCCTAACACATCAGAAAGAAGCAATCTCTCAATAAGGGATGTTGATATCCAATTGATATGAAATATGCTATTCTTGTGTTACCTGGGGCATTTTTTGGAAACAACATACGCCTTTATGGATGAAAGGCAAAAGAGGGATTGAAGAGGCAACAAAGTATTTCTGCTAAGGAGAGCCACAGGTAAGAGTGATAAGACAAGTTTGTGCCCTTTATTGATCTTGGACAAAAGATGAGTTTACATTCCAATATAATACTATAAACTCGATCAAGTTCAGAAATAAGTCTCAGTTGCTGCATATTTCATCTTTCTCTGCTTTGCAGCTGGGAAAGCTATAGATTCCAGAAGGAGAAAGCTTGAAGAAATTCTAACAGGAATAAACCCAACTTTGCATTTAACTTCATAACTACGTCAATCTGTAACAAGGCCTTGCCTTTGTTAGTAAAAAGCAACACTGTACAGAGTTTGAAAGGCCTTGGGAAAAATCTGTCAGGTTCACTCTTATTGAGCTTTTCTTGACCTGCCTGCAGCTTTGTTTTACTGGATTTAACTCCCACACCATTTTTTATATTTGACCAGGTGTCTAAGGCGAATTTGTTTTCGTTCTTTTTATCTTTGTATGTTGTCACCTCTAGCATAAAGAAGTAGAAAGTAATATGGACATGGCAGAAGCTTTTGTATGATAGCAGAAGCTTTGAGAAGTGAGGCCATAGGATATGTGTGGCATGAGGAAAGTGCAGGTATGGAATGGTAAGAGATGGAGTACAGACTTGGTACAGAAGACTTCGTGCTTATAAACAACTGAACAATGGGCAGCTGAAGGAATGCTTACCTGAAGATGGGCAAAACTGATTTTACAGGTAACAAAATAAAAAAGAAGAAAACATCTAGTACATAAAAGGTACCACATGTAGTAAATGCAGATGCAACATGCAGCTACAGATCAATGAAGAACAAGGGTGTAAAAGCATGCTGTCAAATGTGTAAGAATTTCCCTAAGTGAATCCTAGATTGAGGTGAAAGAAGAAACCAGCAACACCATATGCCTCCCGATGAGACATCAGAGTTTGACATATCATTATAACACCATCTCCAGCACTCTGGAGATACCAACTTTACAGCCCACTGGAGCAGTGGAAGGATGAGCACAACATCAAGGAGGGATAAAAACTCAACATGTGTATTTCAATTTTAACTACATTGTTACTATTATTGATGGGGTTTTTTTAAATCAAACTATTCTTAATATGTATTATTATATTTTTTCGTCAATGACTAAATTTAGATTAATATGATTACTCAATTTGATTTTGAATTTACTAATGAAGACTCTTGGCTGTATATGCCATGGGTTCTTTTCTGCCTAATGCATTGAATGTAAGTGGTTATGAGGAGCTATGCTACCTCTGATCCATGAGTCCACCTGGCCCACCTCCCCTTTCTCTGTCTTTGGCCATACAGAGGAAGTGGTGGGTGCTCTTAAGGATGGTCTGCTTACTGTTAGAAATGATTACAAGATTAGTTTACTGGGATGATTATATGGATCCTGATCTTACTGCAATCACCTTCAAGGTTTTCTGGATTTTACTCCCGACTTATGATTGTAAAAGCTGAGACCAAAACTCTTAAACTTGGCTGCCTGAAGTTCGGTGATAACAGCGATAATGAGGCACTGTGGTCAATACCCCTAAGACAAAGCAAGCAATCTTTGACCTGTTCTTCTGGCACATGTAATAATTCTCTCATGCGCTGCTCTGATGAATTCATCTCTTTGTTTCCACTCTACCCTCCACCCTGCCAATATTTCTAATCTCTGTAGTTCCTCTTATTTGCCATGTCATCTACAAACCCAGTACCACTTCAAACATTTCTAAACACAAAGTCAATTAAAAGCTCAGTCTCTATTTTTTGTTGATATTGAAAGCTGCCATTGCAATTTCCTTTTCTGGAAAGAACCTTTCCTTTACTGGCAGGATCCTGACCTACAGGAATATCCCTGACTCCTGCCTTACCTTTAGGCTCTGACTGCAGAGCAGAATTTTTGTTGTTAACCCTAAGTCACCTCCCTTTTATCAAATTTGTGGGGTTTTTTTTGTTTTTCCTTTTCCTTCTCCATAATTCCACATCATTCATTTCTGTACCTGGATGTAGTGTTTCCAGAAAGGGTCAGGACTTGTATCTCGGATTATACTAGCTACTATCTCTTCAGCTCCTTTCTCTCCATCTTCAGACATTCCTTTTTCAGGTAATATCTTTATAATCGCTGATGCACTCCAGGTGATCATAAAATCTTTTGACAGGCCTCATTTCACAGATGCTATATTATTCTGACAGCTTTGCCTATGCTTAGACAAATTCCCCCTGTAAACAAGACTTGTCTTGCCATGGCAATGTAGAAAAGCTCTCTCGATATAAAAATATTTGCTGGGAAAATATAGCTTCATATGTTTGACCCTGCAGATTCTCTGAAGTTGGTTAAAACCGGGTCAGGATTATATTCAGGCAAAATAGTGAGCTCCCTTTTTAAAGCGTGTGTGCTGATTCTTGTGGTAAGAATCCCATATACGCACTCAAGAGATTAGCATCAACATCTTTGTAAAAATGACATTTCTCTTCCTTTCTAGTGACCCTCTTCTTCCCCTCTCTGACCCAACACTAACAAACCCAAACAAAACCACCCCCAAGCCAAACAACAACAAAAATTAATTGCAAAGTCAGACTCATGTCGTTTACTGGCTGGGCCATTAGGCTATGCTATCAAAAATAGGGTTCACCATAAAAGGTTTGCACAACTCTATAAAATTCCACTTTATTTCTGAAATATACACATAGTTTCTTCATGATCTCTCCTCAGCAGGATCTTTTTCATCGTTTCCTGGGGTATTTTTCACAAAAATCTCAGAACTGTCAGTTCTTCATGTGAGATGACAGGGGGTCCTTTCCCTTTAAAAGCATGCACACATGCCTGGGACTACAGATATGCACACATAAAGGTTTGCATGATTTTGTTTCTATAGCAATAATCAAAAGAGGTATTGTTTGTGCTGCGACCACTGTATTTTTCTGTTTAGGGAAAGTGAACATTTTGGATGCTATGGTAATGACTTGGATGGCTCAAAATGAAAAGAGTGTCTTTGAACAGGGATGACAGTACACTGTCCTCAAAATATCAGTATAAAAATAAAAGCATTGCTCAAATGCACTACCTTTCAAATGATCGGCTGGCCTTTTTATTGGAATAAATAAACTTAAATTACTGTGGATTACAGATTCACAACTGGAAGACTAGTTGTTCCTGAGACATCTTAAAATTAAAGAAAAATAAACCCTTCACCTCTGTGTAAAGCTCAGAGGCTTTATGAAGTGGCAAAAGAAGACCACAGAAAGGAATGTCAACAGGTTATGAGAGCAAGCAGGATTATCTTCTGGGATGTGCTCTTTAAACTGTGATAATATTTAACTTCTCACTAGCAGGTGTGATATTTGACACCTCTTTTCACACAAACATGGCCCTGAGTCACCTGCAGGCACATGGCACTGACAAATTTCAGCAGGGTCTATAGAACAGCATTGTAAAGCATTGAAAAAGGAGCTATATTAGGCAGCTGATAAATTCAACTAATTTGGAATGGAAATGGCATTATTTGCAAGTAGCTTTTTTTGCTGCTCCTCCCTGCTCTGCAAACTGACATCCCATTTAAAAGGATTTAAAAGTCTATGCCAAAGAAAAAGTATTGACCTTCAAGTTCATGCTATTAAAAATATAATTTGATTCAAATGAATGGAATAGAAAAGAATCTCTGCCTAAAGTGCAATACTGTCTTAATTAACAGTGCATTAACGTGCAGAAGAAGGAGGTCAGAGGCATTAATGTATTTTCAGGAAAAGAATGACCAGAAGTCACAAATCTTTAAAATACTAAATGATTTTAAAACTCTGATGTTATGCAAAAAAAAAACTTATGTACACATCTGCTTTAGCAAACAGACGCAAAATCCATCCACTCCATCTAAGTGCAAACCATGATCTAGCCTAGCCTTTTTGACTTCTGCTATAATAGCATATTCTATATATTATCATTCTATAATAGCAATCATTGCTCCTTCCCCCTCAACCCTTCATCAGGTTTTGACGGCACAATGAGCTCTGTACTGGATGCAATATGAGGATTATCACTGGAATAAGTTGGAAGAAGCATATTCTGTCTATTGTCTTTCATTCCACTATTGCCATAATAATTTAACTTGAAGTTAAAGCTGTATCTTAGTCAAAATCTGTCTTCTTGAATGGCTTGGTGACTTGACTATAAGGAGGAGCAAAGTATCTGTTAGCCTCATTTGATTGTCTGTTCCAGTGATTGATTGCAAAGGGTTTAGCTTTAAAGCTAAATTTTGAATTTTAAATCTTTTGGCTTTGGATTCTAGCCATTCATGCTTATTATACTTCATGCTTATTATACTATCAGTGTAGTATTGTAAGAATATTTAGGCACTTAATCATATTCTTTTACCTTTATGGTGAACCAAAGCAAACCCAGATCTTTTAGATGGCCACTCTAGGGATTTCTACCAGGTCATGAAACAATTATGCTCTGAAGATACTAAAAATTTAGGAAAGTCATTCCTGAACGGCCTGTGTTGCTGAGCTGCATCTGAAACTTACTAGCTTAATAAATTTATTCTATGCATTAGAACTAGGTAATGCAATAGTCACAAGCATCCTTTCCATGCACTTTGCTAATCTTTGTATCACCTCAAGACCAAAAGCAGACCTATAGATCTTGTCATTCATCTGTATGTCAGCTATTTCCTAGCTTGAGTCAGGCTTTCAGAATAATAATGAGCAGAGTTTACTGCCCAGGTTTCTGTACAAGAGACACAATAACAACAGAGGGTTTGATTCTATAAAAATCGTTTTCTTTCAATTTTCTAACTCTGAAAACAAGCAAATAATAACAGCTTCTCGTTATGCATTTCTGAATAGCTCAACTCAGAACAGTCAAAAATCTCTCATGCTGCAGCTTGTGCAAAATCCCCTTGAAAGCAAGCAGGCCAGAATGGTGCACAATATTCTATTAAACTTGTATCTAAGTCAAATCACTTCTTTTCACTTGTTTATTTTTTTGCACTAGCCTGATTTTGTTATAGAAGTACACTGGGCAGTTATGTTGACTTATTTGTCCATGAAGACACTTAAAATCTATACAGATTCATTGGTGCAGAATACGTTTCTCTTACCTTAGGAGAGGTTGCATTGGCATTTTGCCATATTAACAGTTTTTTTCCTCGTGGCTCCCAGCTTACAAAGTGAAGGAGGAACTGCCACCTGTTGGGTCACAAGATGCAGGAAACCATGCTTGGAAATCGCTCCTTCTTCTTGCAAGGATTCATCCTGGCCCATAGCTCTGGTTTAAATTTTGTCAGTCAACACAGGTAATTAAGGGAGTGGAGCATTTCTCCTACAAGGAAAAGCTGAGAACTCTTCAGCCTCAGGAAGAGACGACTAAGAGGGGACCTCATCAGTCTGTGAATATCTGAAGGGAAGGTGCCAA
>WEIT01020458.1:84888-115695 GCA_013389985.1 Dryoscopus gambensis | reverse complement strand
CCAAGCTAATAGTTCCTATAGTGTTTACCCAAATGACAAGCACAAGAACAGCACACACTTCCTCCTCCACAAGGAATTTCTTTCCAAGATAAGCTGGCATGCTCTTTTCCCTTGTGATTCACCTATCAACTGCTGCTTCGAAGTCTGTGACCTACTATGCACAACAAAGCCTCCATGTTGAGAATTGGATGCAATAGCAGCAGGCACTTTCAAGACTCCTACTCAAGAGGCAAGAATTTAAAATCTGGCCACTCACAGGAGCTAGTTAGTCATTTCTCCCTTTGCCAGAGCCCCTGGAAAGCCCACAGTAAGGCTTCAATGGCTGAGACTTCAAAAGAAACAACTTATCCTGCTAATAGCTCCCACCAGATCATCTAGAACAACATCAAGCTGACTCAGCCCCCCTTACCATCTCCTGCCTCCCATGACTTGTGCATTTCCACAGCCTCTCCAAGTTCCCAGAAATGATCCATCACTCCATAACTCAAGCTGGGCAGTCTCCTTTTTGTGCTCTCCAATTCCTCGTACTGAAAGGGAGCTTTAGGAATTCCAGCTGCCTAGCCACAGTCTCCAACATAGGCTTACAGCAACGTGCACTGCAAAATTCTCTTGCTGCCTAAATGGAGGAGACATGGAGATAGACATGCTTCATTACCTGAAGCCAGGATAACCCAAGTTCCTCTGAATTCTGTAGCAAATCAAGAGATTTCAAAGACAAAGAGTCAATCCTTGGTTCTACTAAAGGTTAGTGCTAAGTCCACATGGTTTACACCAAAGTGAAATGGTCAAATGGTTTTACAGCTACTCTGGTCCAGTGCTAGTGTGTCAGGTTTAATTAACATATTCTTATCTTATTTCAAGCATCACATAAGTATGAGAATTACAACCTGCTTCTTAATTGGACTTTTAGAAAAGCTCAGTATTACTGCTGATAATGAAAGCCCTGAATCACTGAGGTCTTTTTGCCACGAGAAGTTATTCTACTCTCAGATGTTCACAGGTAACCCCCACTCTATCAGATGGGTAAGTAGATTTGCAGCAGGATTTGCTTGGCTTCCATTATGCCTCAAGAGTTCTCTCTGGTTGGAAATATGGTATTTTTATTTCACTGATGGCAAACTGGACAGAAGGGTCACATGACTCATCCTAACCCTCAGCTCAGGAGCAGAAATAGGACTGAGATCTGACAACTATTTCTGGGCTCTAGCAGCCAGACAACGTATTTGAAGTAATGTTGCACATAGAAGCATCCGAACAATTTTCAAGTATCTGGCATAAAGTCCGGGCACATTCTGTGGCAGCTGCTAAATTCAATTCTACATTTTAAAACTCTTATTAACTGGTTCTTCTCATGGCCTGTGACACCTGTTAGGGACCACCACTGTGCGCCACCACTTCCCTCCAAGGAAGACNACGAATACAAGCAAATACTGTTCTTTATGAACAATTTTTTGGTGGCATATGTTCTGCAGCACTACCTCAAAGCAGGAGGAAAAGGAGCACTAGCTACTACCAAGACCAACACTTTTTCAGTTCTGGCACAGTCAGATGGATCTAAAAGATTCCTACAGCTCAGTTACTCTTCCTGGAAGTACTTCAGCCTTTTTAGTTTAACTATAAAAGTGACGCGCAGAGCGTGGTTTGGAGATCTTTTGCAGACCAAACTTGTGGAAGATACATGTGCTACTGTGAGGCCCCACCCTGGTTAAGCCCGAGACAGGCTGTGTACAGATACAGATTCACCCATCACAATTACTTATTCAAATTCTTATCCGGGGAAAGTCTGCAGAAATGACACAAATCCTTGAATTTAACCCACCTGATACCTTAAAGGCAGCATCCAAATAGGACGAAGGAGGCAGAAGATGAGAACAGACTAAATTAAACAGTATTATCTAGAGAAACAACTCACATTTTGTCTCCTGGGCCTCCTGGCCCAAGGAAGATGTCTAGTCAGGATAATGCCTCATGGGAATGCACTTAGGTTTTCCCAGTAAGTAAATATAAACAGGAGGTAAATAAGCAGGAACAATCGGTGTCAGAGTGTCATGTGTTAATTCAGGGACTTGCTCTTGGAATTTGGGGAAGAATGGCACTTCACCATATGGCAAGAATAGACATCTAAAGCATCACCAGCTTTTTGAAGCTATCTAGTGACCTGGATGAAGCACAGGAGTATAACAGTTGCCTAGAAACATTCCTTGCTCATAAATTTGATTCAGTGAATTAACTCCAAGTTTCTAGTGAAATAAATTATTCAGGTACTAAGTAAGAAACTTCACCACAGGCTTGCAGCAGAATTTTTAAGGCTTTTGGGGCTACAAATGACCTCGGTCATTCCATTGTGCCTTCAGCTACCACAGGAGGTGACAAGCACATAGCTGTTTCCAAAACAGTTTAGGATTTCTGTCCTCTACTACTGTTACTGGAAAGCTCTTCCAGAATCCCATGACTCTGATGCCTAGAAGCTTTTTTCTAGTTTCCAGCCTGGAAACTTGTTCTAGATCGGCTTGCTCTCATTCGTTTCTTAAAACACCTATAGTTGTTCTTTAATAACACAGAGGAACTGAGGGCTGGAAGCTGAAGTTGTATTAAGGTATAAACTAACACTTTCGTTTTATACAGCTCCAAAATATACCCTGTGTTTTTAAACATTAAAGAAAGAAGCTATACACAGTGAGATACACCCAGTGGGAGGAAGGCAGGAAGCTCAGTACAACTGCCTGCCACCTTCACCCAGTCACATCTGAGATGACATTTCTTCCTTTTATGCAATAAACAGCACCAGATACCTTCCATCCCAGGAGGATGGGCCAGGCCCTGCCCCACTAGATGGCACTCATTTACTCCATAATTCTTTCCTCAAACATTTCATTGGAGCCAGCTAAAAATCTTAGCTGAATCACACAAAATTGTATCACAGCTTTCCCAATATATTCCCTTTAAGACAGTGACCTACCAATGCCAGTGCGGAGCATGACGGACGGAGGCTTGGGGGGGTAGGGAGGGAATTTGAAGCACCAACCTGGGAGGGAATGTAGTAGCTGAAATTAATACTGCAACCAAGATTTGCTGCAACATAGTAGTCATGCTAATTTATATCAATGGTTGGCGATTCTATTGCAAATTAGCAAGAATGCAAGTAAATAAATAAATATATTGTTTGCAATAAGTGTAATGCACTTTAACAGTTTACTGACTAGTACAAGGTAAAACTGCGTAACAACAGGTAAAAATTAAACTCAGTAACAAAACAGCTTTGCTCCAAGTGAGGCCTCCAAGAAATGAGGCTTTTTTACTTGGATTGCTTTAGCAACAAGTTTTCAATATTCACCCCTACAGAAAAGGGCATGTACTTTCTGCTCCAACATATTGGAAACATAATTAAGATTTTCTTTCCTGTATCTCTTAAAGGTTATTTCTTTAAAAGTAAGAGTTCCTAACATTCTTTGTGAACACTGAGTACACTGGCAGTGCTTTAAAGCTATAACAGTGTCTATGCTTTCAGCTGTTCTACTAAGATGTTTGGGTTTATCTGTACTGGTACAGCCTAAGATTCTAAAGTGACAAAATGGGGGAAAAGAGGCAAGAAACAGGTGATAAAGTACATGAAAAGTTGTAATGTTGTATGAAACAAGATCATAATACAGTAAATGCCATCAACTTTTATGCCTGAAAAAGAACTTAATATATTAACAGTCTTAAGAGTAGGGGAAAAGAAAAAAATCCCCACACTCTTACTTCAGCAACCCAAATTGTTACCCCTCAACATCTAGTGTTAATCTTCCTGACTACACTTTCTTACAGCTGAGCATTTGTCTTCCTCATGCTCTCTTCCCAGACTCAACCTTGTCTGAGACAGAGCAGAAAGAAAAGCGAGAACTCAAACAAAACTCTTTCAAGTTCTGAATCACCTTGTGTTTTTCTGAGAAATACGGTGTCTACAATGTTTCTTCTCAAAATAATTCTAAGTGGCTTCAGAAAATCATCTAATGATGTGTTGCTTTACCATCTACCTTGATGTTCTTCAAAACTCAGTATCTGACTCAAAAATTAACTCCTTATGCCTGATCTAGTTTAAAGTGAGTTCTGTCATCATTTCATTGCTCAGAAAGACTGACATTAACAGTACCAACACCTGGAGAATTCACAGCTTAATGCCAAGGACACCAAGCAACCACACAACGTTGTTACTCAGATGCCTTGCTTTAGACAGCTTCTGACCAAGTGGAAGCTGTACACGAGGACAAAGATGGGATTTGATTGGCAGGTTGTGGATTAGACACAGGAGAGCTGCCCTGCAAACACTTTTTGTGGGTGTTCCAGGTGACGGGGTTGACAGTTTTAGCTCCTGCACCCCGGAGAAGAAAACAACTCAATGTTTCAGTCTGGTTATGTGTTGTATCCAACACACAACACTTGAAACTGTATCTCACCAGCAGACAAATTCAGCTCTCAAAGGTATTCTTGGAGAAAGGAAGAGCCAGATGAGATTCCCACTTCTACAAAGTTGTCATGGAGTTTTTTGCGCGTACAAGCTGCCTTGAGATGGAACAACTCCTAAGAACTTAATTAGAGCCCAAAATCTTCTCTTTAGCGAAACACCTGCTCACAGAGATCCCATTTTCATTCCTCTTGAACATACTTCACACAAATAAGAGGTCAAAGCACAACATGTGATAAAGAATTTGTTTTCAAAGCAAAATTATCCATGTAGAAATTAAAAAACTCAAAGTTCAAGGCAAGATGGCTAAGCAGCCATACCTGTCACCACAGGTACTCACACTCACCTTGGCAACCCCAACCCCGGTGAACCTGGCCTCTAGGAGCTCCTGCCTGCGTGGGTCCAGGCTATGCAATTCTTCCATCATTTCTGCTGCTACGGTAGAACAACACTCAGAATTACGCAATGCAAGGAAAGGAGAGAGACATTTAATATTCCATGCCACTGACAAGATTTAAAAGTGCCTGTTCTGCAGCACAACCATGTAGAGAGCATTTTCTTGCAAGAGAAATGCAAGATTACCATGTAGTAACAACATGACTTTGCCACCATACGTAGTATTTAAACCATAACCCTGCTGGAGTTTCCTCTCCTCTGTTGTACCAGCCATTTCAAGATCTCTAAATCCAAGAAGTTTCCTCTCCCCTGTTGTACCAGCCATTTCAAGATCTCTAAATCCAAGAAAGCAACTATGTCACATTCTCCCACTGGATGATTTATTAAAAGGAAAACATGGGACCAGAGTGTTATGACTAAAAGCTTCAGAGCTTTTCATCTGTGCTGCATGACTAGGAGAAAAAAAAGCAACATTCTTTACCCCATAATTTATTTTTGGCCAATCCTGGAAATACTCGATCTCCATGAACTCCAGATTTCACTGACAACAGCTTTGGTTCTTCCAAGCACAGAGTAGGATTACAAGAAGAAAATAACGCACAATTAAACCTTTTCATTTACAAGGTAAAGCATCAGATACTTCTAAAATAACAGCAGCTTCTACATCCTGGATGCACCTGGGGTACCTCTTGGCAATCCAATGCTATGGATGCCTTATTTGAAGGGTTAAAAACCTACCCAGCATAACTGTGTAAACAGGTTAAATATCAGGAAATACATAATTCAAATCCTGAAGTAAGAAAAAATGGGACAAAATTCACTGTTCGTTATAACTGTGAATCACATCTTCCCAACTGCACCAATCAAGTTCATTTCCAGAAATGTCTGTTCCAGTTTCATTTTCTGGACTAAGGCAGAAAAAAAAAAAAAAAGGCCAGAAACAGAAGATAAAGATTTGCTGTATAAAGAGCATATGCGATGAGGAAAGTTCTTGAAGGGCAGCAAGTGCCCTCTAGAACAGGCAGTGCACAATTGTTCCTTTTATGAACTGTCCATTTTGTCACTGCCGCTTCCTCCAAACGCTGCGGCTCGAAGTCACAGGGGCAAAGTGAGTCTATCCGGGGGCATTCTCAACTGCTCTCCCAAATCAGTCCGAAGCCTCAGAAACTAATGGGATCCTAAACGTGGTTATTAAACAACCATATTTCTGCCACGGGCTCTAAAAGCCCAACAAAGCTCTCAGCCCAGTTTTCAAAACAGGAAATCTGAGCAGCGAGGAAAATGACAGACAAGCCGCAACCACCAAGATGTTCAAGTGCTCCCAGGGCTCTCGCCCACCATGGGGCGACCATCCGCGGGGAATCGCATCCCCACACCAGGATACTGCTCTGGGGAAGGGACTAACACAAGTTCCCCCCGCCGGGGGCTGCCCCGGGACCCGATGCACCCCTCCAGGCAGAGCTGGCATTCCCTCCTGCTCTCCTGGGAAGGGATTTCCAGCACCCCTCTCCTACCCACTCGGGACGCAGCGGCATCAGCCGCCGAGCGAGCAGCCTTGCCCCGCTGCCAACTGCTGCACCACCTCGGCCTCTTCCTCCTCCTCCCCTCCAGCACCGCCTCAGCCCGAGGCTTCCTGTGGGATCGAGGGTGGGGCCTTGTCCGTCATTAGGACCTGGGGGTCAGGGCAAGACTGAGAGGGCACGGGGCATGGCAGGCATCACACAGGTCTCAGGGAGCAGCAAGGGCTCAGGATGGACTNTGGGATGGGGACAGGTCTGGGGAGCACTGCGAGGTCACACATGTGTGGGGAAACAGCAGAGGTTCAGGTTCCTGTGGGGTCAGGGGGATGAGGGTGGTAGGCACAAGGCGGGGTCAGAAGGGCCTGCGGGTCAGGGCAGGTCTGGGGGGGCACAGGAGGTATGGAGGGTGGTCACACAGGGCTGGGCAGCAACAGAATGTCAAGGTGGACTACGGGGTCATGGAGGGATTAGGGGGCAGGCACAAGGAGGGGTCGGATCCAGCCTTGGGGTGAGGTCAAGGCTGAGGGTCAGCATGGGGGGGAGGCAGAGGGTGATCACACAGGTGGTGGGGCAGCAAAGGTCAGGGTCCTAGGGGGGCCAGAGGGTGCTGGGGAGTGACAGGCACAAGGAGGGGGTCAGATCCAGCCAGAGCTGGCAGGGCAGGCCTAGGGACATGTCACCCCCACGGGAGCAGAGTTTGACCTACCCCCTGCCCCAGGATGCCCCAGCGAGGGGGTGCAGGTATGACATCCATGTACCCCCCAGTTCTTAACCTCCTCTCCTGTCTCCCTCTTATACACCCATGAGCAATCTCACTCCCCAAACCACCCTCATTCCCCCGAGGGAGGGTGCAAGGGCACCTCAGCACCCCCAACTCACCCCCACTCCACCCCTGCCCCCTGGGAACACCACCTGGAATGGGCCAGGCCCCTGGTTCAGGGCTGATCCAACATGGATATTGTGTGTGACACAACCCAGCCACCCCAGCAGCCCCCATGACGCACAGTCCACTCTTGCCTTTCCAAGGCCAAACTGCCACCACACTCGGGAAAACAGCTCCAAAAATCAACATAATAAAGACAGGGCTTGTCCTGGCTGGAATGGAGCGATTCCATCGCAGTTCATTTGGCTCATTGCAGGTGGCAGGGCAGGACCCAAAGCGCTGTGGGTGTTGCACCCGCTTGCTCCAAGGCTGAATCAGCTTTCCGAAAAGCAAACAAGCAGGAGAGGAGGATTGCTGGGAAAGGAAGTAGCCAGGCCTGTCCAAGGGGAGGCAGGCGCGGATTAGCAATGGGAGCGGAGGTTCCTGGAGCTCGATAAAGGATTTGCCAGGGCTGGGAACGCCGAGGGACATCCGTCACCTCCGCTTCACTGTGTGACATCAGGCGATTTATGACCGAACTGGAACTGACTAGTTTGGCAAAAAGGATGTGGAGAGGAGGTGGCGGAGCTTCGTGAAAAAACCGCTCCTGCAAGGCGATGGGGGAAGTTGTGTTATTTTAAAATTGCTAATTTATCGTACTTTGTTAACTTGGTGCAGCAAATGGCTCTGGGAGTGCTGCCTGCTCGTACAAGCTGCTTTTCCTGTGCTTTAATCTGGCTTTTTTCAGTATAAGAGCCATTCCAGTTTCAGCTCCTGCTCCGTAAGTCACATTTTCAGCACGACTGGTGGCAGGAATTTGTAAAATAAATAATTAAGTAAATAGTGTTTTGTGTCTGTGCTGGGTTGTGGGTTTTTTTAACATAAAAAATCCTGCAGTAAACATTCCATCAGCTGGTAGCTAATCACAGCCATTTAGGGAACATTAATTAGGACCACTTGCAGTGAACATTGTTCAAGGAGGTATAAATTTCATTTGTGCATTTCAGTTTGATTTTGGGTGGAGAGAGGAGAAGTTGTGGGAGCTGTTACATTCAATAAAGGGACTGACTTACTGAACCCCCCAGCTCTTCTGGACTCCCCTTCACTGCCCTTAGAAACCCCTCCAACTCTGAAGGGAGCAGTTCACCCCCTCAGAGTGCTGGGCAGCAATTGGACACCAGTAACACCCAATCTACGGTACTGTCCCCCACCTTTGTGTTTTAGTAGTGATGGGGGTGGCTTTGGTCGAATTTTTCCTGTGCTTTTTGGACAGCATTTGATGGGGCACTTCCTCCTCCTTTTCCATGCATTGCCAGGGATCACAATGCCATCAGTATTTCCCTGTAGGCCACCAGAAGAACCTTTCGCTGTCGCGGAATCACAGAATGGTTTGTGTTGGAAGGGACCCCAAAGCACATCCTGTCCCACCCTCTGCCATGGGCAGGGACATCTTCCACGAGACCAGGTTGCTGTAAGCCCCATCCGGCCTGGCCTTGGACACTCTCAGGGATGGGGCAGCCACAACCTCTGTCACTTCCTGATGGTCATTTGCTCACTGTCATTTTCACTGAAATCACAGACCAATGCCCCTTTTCTCCTCCCCTCTGGCAGGACCAAATTCCCAGGGAGAGCCTCCTGGAGAATCCACTGCAGCCAGGAATGTTTTCCAAGACATCCCTTGATACACCACTGAGTTCCGGGCCTGACAGAGGATCCATGGCCACAGCCATGGGCTCTGCCGGGTCCGGCTGAACAGGAGGTGGTGATGTCTGGTAAGGAACAGATAAACTGAGGTTGCACCATCCTCCTCCTGTGACTCCCCCTCTCCTGCCCTGCATTCCTCTGAAATGATTGGGGTTTCTAGTCTCATTTTCAAATTCAGGACTGGGGCACATCCCCTTCAGTGCATTCTGGAAAGGCAGCCCTTGTGTTTCGCAGTCCAATGGCTCTGCAAATTGGACTGGATGTCCAGCAGCTCATCCTCATCTGTAGTCATATCCTTCCCTACTCTCCTCTGCTGCACACTCAGCTATGGTCCTCTCCACCTTCATCCTCCAAACAGCAGCTCAGAGCAACACTTCCAACTGCAGCTTCCTTTCCAAGATGCCAAAATTGCACCTCACACCAGACATGGCAGCTGGTCCCTTTGCGGCACAGAGACGGAAGGAATCAACAAATCGTAACTGTATCTCTGGCTGTAAGCAAGAATTTCAGAGCAGCCTTTAAGGATCCCACTTGCTGTCAGCAGGGTACAGGTAGGTAAAAGGGATTTTAGACAAGTTTGTCAGATTAACAGTAGGAAGGAAGTTATGGGATAAATTTCCCAGTGATCAGTGATCTGTGATCTCAGAGCTTTTTCCTCCTACACTCCATCAGGACACTGCTACAACACTTCCAACTGTGCTGTGCCAGCACATCTGAGACTGGGCTCCCTGGAACAGCAAAGGTCTATCAGGTAAAAATATAATTACCAGTGTTGACACATCACACTTGGACTATTTTTTATGACATCATCTCTGCTGGGAGCTGGTGCCCCAGGTTGGGACTCAGCAGAGAATTGGTGGACTGTTTGTTTTTAAGTTGTTCGGTTTTTTTTTTTTTTTTTTTTTTTTTTTTTAATAAGAAAAGGCAACTTATTGGAATGTGCTTCTGGTCAGAAAAGGTCAGTTTGTTTCTGTTCTTACAGGGAAAGGCTTGCTGCTTCAAAGTGGCTGGAATATGTAAACAGTTCATCATTTCATACAGGAAATTTTTTGATTCAATTAGAAATTTTAATTCAAGATACTACTTCTAAAATCTTATAAAGTCTCAACACTAAACCAATGCAAGGTTAGAAATCAAGATTCTGTTGACCTCAACTCGATTTTCCCCATCATATTACAGTTTGGGAGCAGTTTCTGCATGTTTCACATTCTAGCCCAACAAGAGAAGAGACTATTTGGACCTCCAAGAATTCTCATGCAGGAAAACTCCTCCTTCTAGCCCACACCCGAGTGACACATGAAACTATTCTGTTTTCCCTTTTTTTCATTAACTTTTTAAGAGTCCCTGAGCTCTGGTCCTTTCAAAGGAGCTGGTTATAAGCAACACAGTACATACATGGCTGACTAAATATTATCTCATCCATGGGGACAAGCCAGCCCTCCTCCACCATCAGCTCTGCCAGATCGTTCCTGCGCACATCCCGCTCTCCAGGCCATCAACTAGTGTTAATGCCTCTGATTACACTCCTGTGGTAGCTCTCTTGTCTCAGCCTCCCTGGATGTCAGCAATATCCCTAGTATACAGCACTTGTATCATGTTTTGAAGAACGACTCAGCTGCCACAGCCATTTTCTTTGTCACTGGATTTGACTGGAGCTTGGAGCTCCCCTCCACAGGCACAGCACACTCAGCCAAACAGCAGCAAGCCCTGCCTTCCCACCATAGCCTCTCTGCTAACCCAGGTTACATTATACCGTAATTGGGTAAGATTTTATAGAGATTTTAACAGAGCACATAAGTTTCTTCTGCCTTGAATTTTGAAAAGATAAAATGACAGAAGTCAAGATTCTGGTTTTTTTAATGTGTTTTTGGTGACTTTCTTTGCCTTTGCCTTCCAGGCTTGTGGAATACTCTAACTGCATTTTCCTAAGCACTTCTGTACTGCCACAAGGTCTGGAAATCTACTGATCTAAGGTACACAAAAGACGACCTGAGATTCTTCAGCGATACCAGGACACAGGCAGCTGAGAACGGGGAAAAAAACCAACAAACAGCCTGAACCTTTAAAACATAAAAGCTGGCATCAGTGATCTCCAATCCAAACATTTTACAGCACTGGGGAAAAAAACACCCCAACCAAAATCCACAAGAGTAAAACACTCAACAGGCTTTAAAAGATTTTAGGACCAGGGGATGATGTTACCTCCAGGCATCACATCCTGAAGACGCCAACCTATTTCTGCGCAGTACATTCTGTTAGACCTAATGAGGCATGAGCTGCCAGTGAAGATTTTTCTAGGCTTGGGGCATTCAAAACATGTCACCCTTGTGTGGATTCTTATCTATTAAGTGTAGGGCTTCTGCCACACTAGGAACATTAAACGTGTCTTTCTTCATTTTCCTTACAGAGAAAACCAGTATTTGAGCTCCTCAAAGTTAACATGCCATGGCCTGACTCCTTCCTGAGGCCATTCCAAGAGCCTCCACCCTTCCACACAATGGAGTTTATCTCTGAGGTTGTTCCTGCCCCTCCCTCTGTCTACACCTTCAGGTATCCCATTAGGGAGGCTTTGATACCCAAACCCAGTAGGAAAACATCCAGGTCACTCAGCCTCCACACAAGCAGCAAGCCATGTGCAGCCTCAGAGCCCTGATCCAAGGCAACGTGTGTCCTGCTGCTGGAGGAGGAAGGCAGCTGTGTGCAGGCACCTGGAATTGTGCAGCCACCTGGAACTGCGCAGCCACCACAGCCCAGCCAAGGGGAACCAAACCTCGCAGGTAGGAAAGGAACACCTCCGTGATCCCAAAGCACACAGTACTGGAAACATCCGCTGGTTCTGCAAGCACCTGAAACAATGTGATTCTCTTGAATGTGCCAGCAAGTCCTTCCTTGTCCTCACTCACTCGCGGCTTCCCAGAATACAAGAGGACTTCATTCTCAACAAGGTTTGCCCTCTGCTTCTCTTTCTCCTGCATAAAATGGGCATAATAACACCATACCTTACAGGGCTTTGGAAAGCCTTAATTAGACAAACTGCTCTGAGATTTGTGTAAGAGGAAAATTAAATCAACATCCTATTGTAAAGCCGGAGTTACTACACACACAGTTCTCTAAGTATATTCAGCCTCTTTGTGAATGTCTGTAAATACATTCCAACCTTCCTAATGAGGCTCATCTCAGTAGGGAAGAAGTCACTTGAAGTTGTGAAAAAGCCAGATTTAGTTTTCTGCGCAACCTCCATTGACCTCTTCGCATCCACCAACGGCATCGAATGCGGAAAAAGCCATGTGGCCGTGTAATTACACACTGCAGTGAGGTGGTGCTGCCCAGGTACTCCTCCCCCAGTGAGGCGGATATGCAGCACGCCTTGAGCCTGGTTCCAGGGATGAAGAAGGAGTCTGAGGGGACATCAGGCAATTTAATCTCCAAATGAGAAAAGCCACATCCAGTGACCCTGGGGAAGGGTGGTACCTCTCTCCTTACACCTGAGCAGATGCCCTTGTGTTCCACACACAGCACAGAGGTGTGAGCCCGGCCCCTGCAACCGGGGACTGCCAACAGCACCTTCCCACGTCACAGGAGCTGAAAGTAAGTTTCATATTGAAAGATTTGGCAATACCCTGGAACTCCCTAACTTCGACATAACATGAAATTGCAAGAGCTACGAGGGTCCATTGGACAGCAAAGACAACCTGAATACAGCACTCACACTCCACCCCAAAATCAAGCTGCTGCTCCCATGCTATGTTGGTGCTTGCAGTGAGGGCTCTTTGGGGTTAACACCAGAGAGCACAGTTTAGAACAGCAGGGTCCAAACCTCACCAGGATTTTCTTCTTTCCTGGAAACAGTCATGGACCAACAGGCTGGGAGCTGCTGGCAGGTGCTGACATGTAAGACTTACCAGTGAGCTTTGCCATTACGTCTTTTCAACTGCTGCCATTTCCTGCTCATCCCAGTGTGGGTCACACATCAAGAATAAAAACCTTCACTGGCATGACAACTGCCATGACATACAACCCCTGGGCAGGAGGGAAAAGCAGAGGCACACATGGTTCAGATTCCCTTGCCTTTCCCTGCTTGTGTTCCAGCCAAGTGTCCAGGCCTGGCTTGTGCTCTCCTGGCTCATGCTGTATCCTATTTAGTTCAGATTAGCACTCAGGGCTGCCTAAAAAGGTAATTTCCTGCAATGTGTCCCACTTTTCAAGCAACACAAGCTCCCATTCAGCCAGGCAGTTACACACAGGAACTTACTGCCTCCAGTGAGACCTAAAAGCACGAACTCCAGAGATTTGCTGATTAAGCACAGAGCTGACAACTCCTTTTCCTCCAGAGCACCTCACTTTGCAGAAGGGTCCTCCAAAAAATACCTCCCAATACTTGTTTTTCTGGTAATTTCTATCTTGCAGTTAAAATCAGAACTTCTGTTGAAGTCAGTGTCTAGGGACAGTATACACAAGGATGTGTGCCAGGCACCCCCATCAAGGAAGAGGAATAGTTACAATAGCAAAAATGGTCCCGATTGTGGCATTCTCCCTCACTGACTTATTTTCCCCAGTATGGCACCAAACCAAAAATGGTGGCACTTCTCTGACTGACAAATCAGATCCCGCTGACCGATCATAACAAAGACTCAGTTTCCCTCCATCTATGTTTAAAGAGATGGAAGGATGGTCCCCAAATCCCATAATAACTTGATCCCTGCAGCCCCATCCTCACTTCTAGGCAGTAAAACCTGTGCATCTTTCAGTAGTGCCCAGGAAAAACAGTTACGTTCAGTTTGGGTCTGCAATCCTGTAGGGAATCCAGTGGGGACAAGCCAGGGCTCATCCCAATGCCAATGACAGAAAGAAGCTCTTCCAGCTTTTGTTATAATGCAGTGCCAAAAGCTGCTGGTGTGTGCACAGGGAGGTTCCCTCTACTCACACATCTCTTCTATTGAAAATAATCAGGCCTCATTTATCCCGGAGCTCCAGAACTCACTGCAGATTAGAAAAGGTGGTGGCATACCCGGAGAAGGCAGAGCTCAATTATTTGGGAGAGAAGACAATTGTGTCTGATCTCACACATCCTGGTCAGAAGAATTTGATGACCACTGTTGTAACAATCCAAATCACTGTGGATGACTGCTGTTCTCACTTTGCTGAGCTGTCAGGAAGATCCTGTGAAAGCTCTGATTTGCAGTGGAATTTACAATTTACTTATTTTTAAAGTGACAGCATCAGAAATACCCCCCAGCCCCTTGTTCACATCACCTTCCCTGTTCCCTCCTGCCTCCCAATTCGTAGCCTGTCTGTGAAACCATGATGCTCCGAGAAGAACGATGTACCTGGGGAGGCAAAAGTTTCTTTGTCCTTCACTGGAACCCTCAGCACCATGGCTGGATCAAACCCCTTTCTGAAGGACTAGTTCCAAGTCCAAATCCAAGTCACAGGCTTGCTGGCATTATCCCTTGATTATGTGAAGGGGGATCCCATGAAATGATTATGTGAGGGGTCACAATAGGTGATGATCAAGTTCCCTTCCAGCCAAAACAATCTATGAATCTCCAAGGAAATCCACCATCTTATGGCAAGAGCCAGGACCAAATTTTCCGAAGTGTAACAATGCCTGGCTCCGAGATCACCAGGGCAACGCATGTGAAGAGCTATGAAATCATCTCTTCTGCCTGGGAGGTTCATCAGGCCACGCTGGCATTGCCTGTAAGCCATAGACCACAAGACTTGGAATGCTGGGAACAAAACCAGAGCAGAAATGCTCAGAAAGACTTTAAAGGTAACATTACTCTGCTAAGAAGGAAGACTGGAAAATAAACCCCAAAACACTTAAGCTGGCTTTTCAGCATGGTAAAAGTCAATTTGGAGATTTCCTTTGAACATGCTGGAAAGCTTGAGCAACCCAGCCTGCTCAGCAGGCCCAAGGTGGGAAAAGCAGGAGCTGCTGCAAGTCAGGACCGAGGTACCTGAGCAGAGCTGCGTGGGAGGCAAGGCCTGGAGTGACAGGAGAGCAGCAGCTTCTGAGAGAACAGGAGCTGGCAGGGATTAGTGAAGGAAGCTCAAACAGTATCTGCCTGTAGGAGGCCTGGCTCAATTCAAGGCCATTAACTTGTTGCTTTCTGACCACCACCAAGAGAACTGGAAACAAAAGCACGTCTGCCCAGCATGGGCCCTGCTGAGTGACTGCTTACATACTGCAGCAGAACTAAGAGCATTAAGAAAGGCAAAGAGCCACTTCAATGGCTCCAGGCTCACAGGGCTGCAGGTTTTTGCATGAAGCCCAAGTTAAAACCAGGCAACTAGGATATAGCCTTGAAAGCACAAACAAATAAATTAATAGCCTTCATTTTCTCCCACTCAGGAATTTGAAGGGGAGTCCATCAACTTTACATAAATCATGTTTATAATTAAAAACATATTTTCCTGCACTGCTTTCAAGCCTTTGGATGATTAATAAGGCATTTTTCAAATTACTTTAATTCACACTAATTATGCTGATTGTTTACCCCAGTCAATAATTTTTCTTGCAGGAAGATAAAGCTATCCCGGGAAGAGGTCTTCCTCCGGCGACCAAGAGGGAAAGGACTCCAGGGAACTGCCTGAGGCCCTGGTAACACACAGGAGGTCTGTCACTGAGGTGGTTACACGAGTCACGTCAGGTCCAACGCTCACAGGGCTCTTGCTAAACCTGACTCTGTGCCTGGATAAGCTGAGGAGACTTCAGCTTGCTCACCTACTGCCAGAGGCCCTGAGCTGTGTTTTGCCTAGACCTTGCTTGAGGCCTCAGCCTTGCCAGGGAACCAGATGTTTTAGGTTTAGCATGAAAACACAGCAGTGACTACAGAGCTTCTGGGGTGGCTCAGGCTTGTGCTCAGCAGAAGTTAAATGTGCTTCAGAAGACAGAAGCTTTATCTCCTCCTGTTTCATTTGCAGATGCTGGAAAGGTTCTTGGTCCTTTAGAAAATACACTACAACAAACTGAACAGGAATTCTCTTCCCAGTTATTTGACTCCCATTCCCCTCCAAAAAAATAATTTGATTTCATTCAACATTATTTAAAAGAGACAGATATACAAAAAAAGCAAGGGTGCATTTCTTTTGTCCCAGCACTGCAGCCTGTGTGGTGTGAATGGATTCCCTGGGTAACCTTTCCCAGGGAGGGCTGAAATGTCCTAACTCAGAAGCTTTCAGGTAGCAGACAAAGCAATACCTGCAGGATGACACAGTGACGTGGAAGTTAAGAACTCATCACGCTGCCACATGCCCAGCAGGAAGTACTGCCCAGTCCCTTCCAACACTTCCCAAATCAGGGTATTCTTGGTCCATCTCTCCAGGGCTCCTGCAGGCTCTCCAAAAACAGCAATGACATTTCCTCAGCTTTTTACCCCCTGTCTTGGGTTACAATGTAGGATGTAACCAGGGGTATGTATTCTAACACCATCTTCATAAGCTGTTAAAAATAGGCGGGGCAGTGTTCTTTGTCTCTTCCATGACTCATCCCTGATAACTCCCTCTGGAGGGACATCTTCTGTTAATGGGCCATCCAGCCTCACTGCATGACTCATAAAATTACATCATCCCATTGTGAGATGCTCTGCCCAGGGGGTGGAACCAAGCATTCCTACCTGGATATAATCTGCGGTTTGGAACGCCACAGCCAGCCTTATCTACTGGATTCCCAGAGGACAAGAGCCACCTAACCACCATTGGACCTTCAGAGGAAAACCAGACCCTCCTACAGTATCACCGCTTCAACAGAACCACATTTATTACTTCAAGAAGACTGCAGCCACCACTTAATTGGACTGCTACCACTACCCTGACCGACAGGGTATCAGGCTGTATTCTGACTCAGTCAGGTTAAGACAGTGCTTCCTGCCTTTACTTTAATTTTCCTATTAAATTGTAGTTCTGACTTGGGATCTCACAGTGCTTTGTTTTCAAACTAGTACACCCCCTCTCCTCCAGTTCAAGATAACAGTTATTTCATAACCTATGTGGCTCTAGAGCTGACAGTTACTCTTAGGCAATGTCAAGCTCCAAACACGAGTGTCAAGCTAACAAAATACATTGGAACTGCTCTTCAGCCAGCAGGACACACACAACACATCTTGACGCTTCATGAACTAAAACAAGGCAAGAGATACCAGCCAAGGCTTTCTCTTCTTCAACTAAAGGGCAGGCGCTAGTGAGACTTGCAACAGGAGAAGAAAATCATAGTTCCCTAACAGTGGCCCAGGCTCACACAAGCACATGAGGTTCTTGCAAGCCTGATTTATATGATTCAAACCACCACTGAAAAGCATGAGAGTTATTCTAATACCTGTCGTACCACACCCTAAAAACAACAAAAGAAAACAAGCTGAGATAAAAGGTATTTGTTGTCAAAGGTGTGGAAATACCTCCTGAAAGCCACAGTGTTGGCTTCCTCTAAGAAATTAAACAAGAATGCAAAAATTAAACATCCTGCAGATTTCATATCAAAGAAAGTGTCTCATCTGCTTGGGTTTAGCACATCACCATGACCGGGCAGTTTGTGACTTGGGAGCTGCAGCCAGTAGAAAAAGCTGGTAATTATTTATAAACCCTGGTCCTGTTAGCTGCTTCTGATCTGCTGCACTCTGGAGGTGCCCCAAAACCAGCATCAGCACCAAACTTTTGAAACCTGAGAGGAATTTATAGCATCTGACCTATTGCGGACATCCCTGTGGACAGTGAGGGCAGAGCAGCATCATTTGCTTTCTCCACAGGTCATCTCCACACCTTGAGGTGTCCAAGGAACGCTGGTACAGAGGACTCACACGGTCTCAGTTCCTGCCCTCAGGTCAGTGTATTTTAACTCATGGATTGGCACACACCTGAATGACTAGGAAATAGCTGCATGAGATGAGCTGGCCAAGGGATTCATATTAGTGAGCAGTTGCAGAAGAGAGCAGATTTATCCTTTGTACGTTTGTTTCCAAGACAAGAGTACACAAGACAGAGATAAGGTCAGATCTCTCCTGTTTCATGTAGAAATCCAGAGTATGAGCAAGTTGCTACTCAACTTGCTCAGCTGCTGTAAGACACCATGACCATTTCTTAAGTTAAAACCATAAATAATTTTTAAAACTCAGACCGGTAGCATGACATTTACATTCCTTCTCAAACCTGTGCTCTTCAACATCCACATTAATGACCTGGATGCAGGACTTGAAGGAATACTAAGTAAGTTTGCTGTCTGCACTAAACTGGGAGGAGCTGTCGAGTCTCTCAGGGGCAGAGAGGGCCTGCAGAGAGACCTTGACAAATCAGAGAAACCTTGACAAATCAGAGAAATGGGAAATCAATCTTCTGAAGTTCAACAAGGGAAAGTGCTGGGTTCTGCACCTGGGAAGGGGCCACCCTGCATGTGTGGATGGACTGGGGAATGAGGCTGGAGGGCAGCTGCAGGAAGGGACTTGGGAGTCCTGGTCCACAGCAAGTTGAACATGAGTCAGCCCTGGCAGCCAGGAGGGACATCTGTGTCCTGGGGGCATTAGGTAAAGCATCCCTGGTCAGGGAGGGGATTGTCCTGTTCTGCTCTGGGTCAGCCTCACCTCAAGCGCTGGGGGCAGTTTTGGGCATCACAATATAAAAAAAGACATTAAGCCACTAGAGACCATTCAGACAAGGGCCATGAGAATGGTGAAGGGCCTTGAGGGGAAGCCATATGAGGAGTGGCTGAGGACACTTGGTCTATTCAGCTGGAGGAGACTGAGGTCAGACCTCACTGGGATCTTCACCATCCTCCTGAGGGACAGCAGAGGGCCAGGAACCAATCTCTTCGCTCTCCTGACCAGGGATAGGACTCGAGGAAATGGCTGGAGCTGTGCCTGGGGAGGGTTAAGCCCCCAAAAAGGAAAAGGTTCTTCCCACAAAGGTTGGTTGGGCACTGAACAGGTTCCTCACAGAATGGTCACGGCCCCAAAGCTTCCAGAACTCAAAGAGTGTTTGGACAACGCTCTCAGGCATGGGGTGGGATTGCCGGGGTGTCCTGTGCAGGGCCAGGAGTTGGACTTGATGATCTCGATGGGTCTTTCCCAACTCAGCATATTCTGTGATTCTATGACACCTAAAATACTGCTTGCTGTACTCTGAGGGCATTTGTCCTTAGCAAAACTCACTTGAAGTGATGCCAGGCACGGTGCAAGGCACTGAAGTCCAGGGTATGCAGAACTCCATCACACACATATCACCAGGCGGAGACGAAGAGGCTCAAGCCCAAAGCCTACATGCCTCATGGCTGAAGGGTGGTGGGTTTGCAGTACTTGCACTGGATCCACACCCGATACATCGTCATCTGTTTCCCACGGTTCACTTGCAATCGCCGATCAACCAGATTCTGGATTTTCTCCAGCCCAGCTGTGGTGAACAGATGATCTAATTCGTCTGAAAGCAGAGAGAAGGAGACTGAGGAGGCCATAGCTTTTCTTTAACTGATACCTGCTCACACTGAGGGCTAAGCTAAGCTGAAAGGTGGGCTAGAGGAAACCCACAGCCTCACCCTGGCAGGGAAATAATCAAACAAGACTTAATTACTTTACTAGGGGAGTTTAACATCACAGTTTATCAAGTTTCCCTTCCAGCAAAGAAGGAAAGAATTATTTGGAGTACATCTAGAACTACAGAGACTTGACACAGAAAATAGCAGCAGTTTCAGATATGGGTACTGCCTCTAGTAACCAATTAAGGAGCATCTTCTAGTGAGTTGGGACAGAGCCATTCCTTCCCCCTCGCCCAGTGGAATTTCAGAGTCTGCAAGAGCAAAGAACAGGATCAGACCTATTCGTTTAAAAGGTGGCAGTAAGATCTGTGCTGCCTAGGCTGGAGGGGAATGGGATTCATTGAGGTTAAATTTGGGGAAAAAAGAATCCTTAAAACCCACACCCTGTTGAGGGCCAATTAAAGCACTAAGAGCCCTTGTGGCTTCAATACTTCCATTGGCAGGTATTCCTGACCAAGCAAATACGTCTCACAGTGCCCCAGTCCTGCTGAGCAGCAGAGCTTACTCCCAGATCACATGGTTTGTCTGGAGTTTCTGTAGGAAAAGTCTGACAGGTCCCAGCTTGTGCTCCTTTATCAGATGCTTTCCATTGTGAGGTGTTTGGCAAATATGCATTGAACATTAATTTTTTCATGTCAAACAAGACTCGTGCAGTGGGGAACAGTTCAGTTGTGCCACTGCTCTAGAACTGACTGTGCACAGGGGCCTGTAGTGGAGGGACTGGAGGTGCAACTGGTGATAAACTGGGAGAATAACAACTGCTGCTAACACCAAGCAGCAGCAGAACTGGAGGGGCTGCCTCAGCTCCATGCTGAACCACACCCTTCTGATTTCCTTATAGGAGAGCAGGAAATTTAAGGGAAGTTCCACTAAGTGGTGTCCATCTCCCTCCATCATCCGCAGGCAAGATACAAGGAGAGCTCCTCCAATCCCACCCCTCCCAGGGTAGCAAACACACCAGTCTTCCTCTTAATGGATTCTCCACTAAGGAATTCACTATGCCATGCTTGCACCAGAAGCTGACGAGCCCAGGTCACAGTTTAATTGGGAGACACTTAATTCACAGAGCTCCAAGAAAGAGGCTGGAAAAATCTAGTGGCCAAACTGGAGGGCACAGGGACAAGAAGTGGTGAGGTGAGTCAGAGGCATGTTTTTGGATGGTCAGAGGCATATTTCTGGCCTCCTACCTTGTGTGAAGAAGTAGACCCTGGTGCCATCACCTCTCACATAGAAGTTATCAGACAGACATTGACCTAAAGGCAAGACAGATATAAACAGTTACCAGTGATCACTTAAAAATCAACAATTGCCATCCAACAACAGACCTTTCTCCAGCACACACTGTGCTTTGGTGAATTAATGAGCTGCCTCCAAACAAGGCAGACACAGCTCCAGAGAAGCAGAATCTACTAGTGATGGGGGCATGAGTTCCCAGGGGAAAGGAAATACCTTTCTTAAACCGAAGCTGGGCAAGATCATAGCGGCCATAATCTCGTAACAAGATCATTCCCCCTGGTTTCAGAAGGCGACTCAGTCTGGTCACAATGCACTGCATCCTGAGAGAAGAACAAACCAGGAGTGCTCAACACGCTGCAAAATCATGCTTGTTTCTTTCCAAAAAGATGGAATAAAGTTCTACATGTTTCAACTTCATATAAAGAGCTACCCAAAGCCAGCAGCATTCGGAGCTCTCCCAGAATCAGGTGGGTTGATTTTATTTGGCCTCTATTTTTTGACATTCCCTGACTTTGATTTTTTTTCTACAAGGATAACATCCTGCCACAGCAGGGATTAAGTGGTCTCTCACTGATTACGAAAGGAGGTCCACTGGTTTCTGTAAAACAAGTAATAAGTGAACTTGAAGAGAAGTGTTGTGAAGTAAAACCAAAGGGAACAAAAAAAAGAGACTAGTGTAGGTTGTAACAATTATCACACTAAGACCACAGCACTTTCCTTACCTGTTTTCTGAACCTGAACCCTCCCTTCTTGCCACCTCCCATGTGAGAAATTCATCTACTCTCTGAGCCTGAAAATCCAGCAGAATACTTTCCAAAGCGAGTGCTCAGTGTGGCTGGGGCTCAGAACAGTGACTCTGGCAATGATCATCTGCAGCCACTTAGCACTTCAAAATCACCCTGTCCTCTGCCAGAATTGGTTACAACAGCAACAGCAAATACCTGCAAATTTCATTTTCTGAGGCTTCATGGAAAACTGGACCACAAAGAGAAAAAAACTTTAATTTTCTTTAATAGGAGATTATTAAAGAACTCTAGTTGTAGAAAAATTATCTTCTGCAATCAGAAGGAATTATTAAAACTTACTTCTCTGGGAGAATTGCTGAGAGGACAAAGATAAGAATAACAATGTCAAGACTCTCCTCTGGCATTGGGAAAGGACTTTGGTCATTGCACAGGTCATGGACAAATGCAAAGCAGCGAGAAGTATCATATTCTGCATTGTTCTGTATTTGAGGGAGAGAAATTAAGAACATTAGTAGAAGATCCTGATCTCAGTATTAGATGGACTATATGGATTAATAGTATTATATGGAGTATTTTAACTTTCACATAATCAAGTGGTGTGTCCAGAGATCTGTTTCAGCCTCACTGGACTTCTGTGTCAGGTAGGTTCCTTGGTCAGGCAAGGAACAGGTGTGAAATGTGAAAATATATTTACACACAGGAGATTTACAAATCTTGCTTTGGTCTTGTTACAATCAGACAACTAGCACTGAAAAAAACCCCAAACTGGATTCAGGATTTATTGCAATTTTAAGGTGAGAGTTTCCACTAACAGCAGTAAGAAGTGAGAGATTTATATTCATAAATTGGAAACTTTTACGTAAGTGAGAGTGTCAGGGCACCTCTCTGCATCATTGAAATCAGTATTCATTTCACCTACAAGCAGAAATTCCCTATATCCCAAAATCAAACTTGGTCACCTAAAGTTACACTCTTAAAAATCAGATTTAGACTTCTAAAAGAAGTTGTACATTTTTCTAAAGCTGCTGCTACAGACTGCAGAAGCCTCTACAAACAATGCTTGTGTCACATCCAGAGGAGGAAAGGGATGCTGACTCTGGCGCTGTGCTCCCCTCTCATCTCAGGAACTGACTGATCGCATTTGATACTTCATATATTCTCAGTTCTGCCTTGACCTGAAATTTATTAGTGGTATTTGTCTTTTGACTAAATCCCAGCCTCCTGCTCCACAAGCACGATCCCTCCTCAGCTGCCTGTGCAGAAGCAATCAGACCATGTTCCCAGAACTGTGGTGACAGTAACACACACACAAACCAAAGCCAGCTTCAGTTCCTGTTAAAAAACAGCCTCGATGTTTTCAAGGTTCGAATTTGTTTTCAAGTTCTCAGCTAAAAAGAAAAGTACTGACAGCCACAGGGGAAGAAAATCTGGCTGACTTTTTTGCTGCCAATGTGACATTTGAGAATTTTTACTTCCCTCATTTCTACAATCTTTTATGGCTCATTTTCCAGATTTCCCAGGGTAAGGGTCAGCAACAGGGCTGGCTAAAACCAGAAAGCTGCCAGCACAGCCAGAGAGTCACTGGCAGCTGGGATAGATTTGTGTTAATGGGCAATTGGCCCCAGATACTTCCCATATTTTCATAAGTCACCATTGAGATTACCTGGACAAGATCCACAGCTGTTGTAGAAAAATCACAGCAATAAACAAACAGGCCTGGGTCACTGCAATAAATCAAAAGAAACTCATCATTTATATCGAGGAATTAAGGACTGTTTAAAATGCACAAAGCTCAGAAATCCTGGGCTTTAGGTTCTGAGCAAAATCTGGTGGATTCCATTGCTCCTTTATGCCCATTGTTCTCATATGGAACTGACTGCTTCCTTTTCCTTCTGGATCTAAAACCAAGGCCTTCCAAGCTCAAAACACAATAACCTGAAGATGCAGACGGCAAAGATATCATTTGCATTTGGCCTTTCTCTGAGATTGTCTAAACTAGGAACACATGGAACATTTTTCCAACTCTTTTTCAGAGGCTGGTATCTCATGCAGCTAAAAACTTACTGAGAATTACTTCACAGAATCCCAGAATGGTTTGGTTTAGGAGGAACATTAAAGATCATCCAGTCCCACCCCTGCCATGAGCAGGGACCCCTCCCACTGTCCCAGGCTGCTCCAAGCCCTGTCCAGCCTGGCCTTGGGCACTTCCACGGATCCAGGGACAGCCACAGCTTCCCTGGGAAACCTGTGCCAGGGCCTCCCCGCCCTTCCAGGGAACAATTCCTTCCCAATATCCCATTTATCCCTGCCCTCTGGCAGCGGGAAGCCACTTCGTCTTGTCTTGTCACTACTTACTTGTTGGTTTGTAAAATTGGGAAGATCGTATTCCCAGCCCCACAGCCAACCTGCATAAACAGAGCAGATGTACACAGTGAAAAGAATTCCTTCAGCACATCCATGCAGATAATTTCCAATCATCTCTCTACAGCCATGGAACGAAGAGCAACTCATGAGTAAAGCTGAGCATGGCAGTGACCATTCTTAAATGTCCCTGCAAGATCTGAGCATGTTAAGGTCTGAGGAACAGGATTACACGTGTGGGAAACCATTAAGCAAGTCCTTGTTGAAATCTTAATAACAAGCTATATATTTTTACGCTTTTGAAAGCTGTTTTTGCTGGAATCCCAAGCATAACAACCAATATGAGTCACTGAAGCACTGGCAAAGGCCATGGATGAGTTACACTCACTTCCATAGAAATCAGAGCAACAGAGAAGTTAAGTTTGCTTTACTCTAATTACTCCTTCTACTTGTTCCCATTTGAAGAGATGATGGCTCACACAACTGGGTTTGGGGAATTTGCCTCTGAATGTTTAAGGAATCAGTAAAATTGAAACAGACTGAGCAGAAAACACCACAGACGGTTTGCAGTGACAGACGTTACTGGAAGTGCTCAGGTGAGACAGGAAAGGCACTTTGAGAACACCAAAGTCTGAGGAAATCTTAAAAGTGATTGAAGATTAAATTCAAAAATCAGGAGGACAGTTCATACTAACTCTCCCTGGAAGGGCAGGACTTTCATAAAATACTACGTATTTAACAAATCCAGTAATACCTACAGTGAACAACTAGAGGTGGCAGGTCACAACCAGCTGTCAGGGGTCCAATATTTATGACTGCCACAGACTTCTCTGGGACAAAGCCTGTGTCAGTCTGGGATTCCCTGTTATCACAAGGGTCCTAAGGAACAAACCCAAGAACATCTTTACATTCTTGGCTTCATTACTTTGTTTTGCACCTCTCAAGGCAAAAGGAGTCAGCACAAACATGCAAAAGATAAATGACAAGGGAAAGCTTTATACAGAGTAGAAGAATCAGCTTCTTCAAAAGATGACTTTTAAATGCTTGTTTGAACATCTGACAGCAATAGTTCAGCTTTTAAACTTGCAAACTTCTTATGGTCCTTGTGCTCTGCCAATTCAGAGTCTGAACCAAAAGAATCCCAACAGATTTTGTTCAGTTCTAAACTACCCTCTGATTTTTGCATTTTACTGACTGAAGGCAATCATCCGCTCCCTTGCTGTTCGGCAGTGATACATATTTTTATGTCCCAGTCACACTGACACATGGGAGGCTTTGATGTGTGAGTTTGATTTACAGCTCTTACCTCTAATATACGGTAAGATGCAGCTGATCCTGGGTAATCTCCATCATTCTGTCTCAGCTCACTGTCCTTCTGTGCAGCCAACTCCTCTGTGCGGCCCCCAGGTGGCCTTTTTATCAGGTTTAACTGACTCTCTGTCCTGGTTTCCAATGAGCAATGGCCATTTTCACAGCTTCCCAGGCCTTCATTGTTGGATTCTTCTGTGTTACTAAATTCATGCACAGAATCTCCATTTTGGCTTGAGTTCCTGTTAGGAGCCAGCTCAGGAAATTCAGTGAACAGCCAGTGCCTGTCCTTGAAGAAACCATTTTCGTGGATTTTATAGAAGTCATCCCAGTATTTCTTAGCATTCACCTCATATTCCTCTGTGAACACAAGCAAAAACATCACCAGACATCAAATCAGAAGGTCTCAGGGTTTAATCAGTTCAGAAAGTGAGGGATCAGTGCAGGTATCTATGCACCGACCTGCTTTAATAAGAGAGATTATTGACTGAAAATCACCTTTATTTAAATTTGCAATCCCACATAAACACTCAGCCTATGTCCTCACAGTCACTTTGTTACAACTTAAAAAGGGAAAAGAGAGAGAAGAGGAAACTCTGTCTCCCAGTAGGATTTAAAGGAAGCTGGCAACAGAAAAAGTCTCTTTGAAGGAGACTGGAATGAAGAAGTCCAGGTGTTACTTCCATCTCTAACAATAACTTGTTCGGTTCACTGGAACAATTAATTTGGAGCCTGGTGACACTAAGTGTCAAGCACAACTCCTAAGGAATTTTGTGAGAGCTGCCTGGAGCTGAAAGCTCCTGTCCAACACACTGCTCCTATTTTCAGGTGGAGAAACAGAAAAATTAGTCAACTCTCCAGGCCTGGCAGGAAGCTCAGTTAGAATTTATGCAATCCTCCAGATTACAGGACAGCATGTTTTCCATGTTTTGCTGCAGTCCACTCCAGACAACTTTGCTTTCCACAGTTCTGTGTGTGTCGGAGCGTCACACATTTATGAACTAAAACAAAAGAGGGGAGTCAACAGTGACCACTGCATTAAAGTACCAGTGGAGAGCTACGGTGGACAGGCTAAAGATGAACAGAATTAATATGAACAGCAGCATTTTCACATCAAATGCGTCATTCCAGGAGCAAGATGAGTATTACAGGGAGCTGGAATAGCTCCTACAAAGCCATGATCAAGTGAAATTTGAGTCACCTGCAAACATATTTCTGCACACTTTCACAGATTTCAGATCAGGTACAGTTTAGGGGAACTATTTCTTCCATGGGAAGCTACAAATCCAAGCAACTTTCTATGACTTCATCAGTGTGATGAGTTCTCTGTCCTGGGAATTAACACTTAATTATAGCATCCTATGCTCGGAATCACCTAGAGACATTAACAACCATGGCCAGAAATCCCAATTGCATTCCAATAACAAGTAACTCCTCAACCATCCTGGCACGGCAACAAGTGCATTACTGACTAAAAATGATTGGAGGTCATTATTAACTGAACTGCTGTTTATTTATTAGTCTTCCTGAAGAACATAAAACTGTTTCAAAGTGAGACAGTAAAGTGAACCCAGAACACCTGGAAAAATATGTAGCCTCAGCCAAATATAGACAAAAATGGCTTTAACAAAGAAGCACTAATCAGTCATATGTCTATTTTTAGTAGGATCTATCCGTGCAGCACAAGGAGCTATATATAAAAATAATCTCTTTAACTCAACTACAAGGATTTTCTCCTTTTAAGAAGCCTTGTCCTTAAACCCCAAGCTGAAGGGAACTTTAATGTCTGATATTAGACACAAGCAGTAACTTTGTGCCATGATCTCACTGTAGGTCACCGTGAGCAGGGCCAGGTCAGTTCACTATTTGCATGGAAGAACTCAATGACTGCTGATGCCGGAAGAAGTGCTATTGATCCAAACCCTTGCATGCTCTGTCCTGAACTGTTGTTCTCCCATGTATTAGCAGGAATATGCAAGGCTTCTGGGGCTGAAACGCTCTTTCACCTAACAAAAATACCAAATCCTGATTCTCGCTAATCTCTAACAATCCCATGACAGCCTGACTGCAGTGGAATGCTGACCTGAGATGCTGGGACAAAATTACAGCCCAGCCATTTTGGATCGCCCACATTTTTGCCACATTACACTGGTGAACGAGACATTGTGCTCTTCCTTTGTTAAATTAGTGTGAAATTCTGTTGGATGCTACTGAAGAGCTGTTATACTCCAAACCACATGTGGGGAAGCTTTATTTAAAGCTCATTTACCTCAGAGCCTGGTGTTTTCAAAGCCCTGAGTAAAGGATCAGAAATAATATAAATACAAAAAATCAAGGGCCAGCTGACAAAAATCATACAAGAAATAGATTTAAAGCAAAAATATGACCATGTTAATTTTTCAGTAAGATTTCCAGCCAGAAAAGTTCACATCGTACTTGTTTCAGCCCCTTTTTGGGGTATTAGCTCACAGTGCCATCGGTGTGTAAGCCAGATTCCTCCAGAGACTTTTCCGATAAGGACTCCTGACTTTCTGCTCACCTTTGTAAGCATATCCCCAAAGCCAAGACCATACTCACCCCTTCACTCTGCAAAAGAAGGGGAAAAAAAAAGTAACTGTTCACATAGACCGGAAGAGAATCCAGGACCTCCTGAATTGCAAGGAGGCTAATTATGGAGCCTCAAAAGGAAACCAAGAAACTTGGACTTCTTTCTCTTTCTTTTCCCAGCCAGGAGACACATCTTCCTCATACCCACAGAGCTTCCCTCCTTCTTCACAACAAATCCTGACATCCCCAAGAAGCCCACAGAATAATACAGCTATAATGACCAACACTCTGCCTTTGTTCTCCTCCTTGGACATTCTGATGCTCAAACTACCAGACCCTTCAGGCACATTTGCCTGGGCTGCCTTCCCTACTTTTCAGCCATCCCATTGTCTCCACAGCTTCCCAGTGAATAGCAACCATCAACATTTGACTAGCCTCCATTGTTCAGTCTGGGAAATACATCATGGAGCCCTGACAAACTGCTCCAACAGCAAATTGCTCCACAATTTCCTAGTTGTATATAGGTTCTCAAAGCATGACAGACAGCACCCCTTAATGCTAACCAGATTTTAAAATTAACTCAGTACAATGGGCATCACAATGGAAAACTGCTGGATACTTTTAGGAGTCCAAGAAATTAGGAGTGTTACTCTTTGGTGTAATTAAATTTGCTATTGTGAACACAACTGGGAGCTATATGGAAATGTCTCAATAGTTCCAGTAGTGCTCAGCATCGTCTTACGGGGTGACACACTCGCTTTAATTTGAACAAAAGGAGCAGATCCACCCTAGAGCTCAGCAGGGTATAACAAGAGATCATCATCAGACAAGTTTCTTATCACATCAAAGAACCATTTCACAACCATTTGAGGGACTGGATGATCTTTACCAGGTGTGGAGGAAATGCATTATTAACTATCTCAGAATGGCTTCAACCATGACTTAACCACAGAGCTGAGCACCTTGAGCTCGATTCAGAGATAAGTAAGCTCTGCATTTTGGATTGATAAATATCCTTTAAGCCAAATAAAATAAAAACCTTGGAATCCCTTTGCTGTCTATCTGAGGACAAACAATCAAGATAAAATAATTTTTCTTTCTCTGATGAAATTCCTCTCATGCAGTTGGTTCATTCTGTAGAGACAGATACGCACACTACTTTATCAGACTCTTTAAAGAGAAAATCAGCGTGGATCAGGGCTCACTTCACAGCAAGCCAGCAAAAAGAGACTGGCTACTAACAGTTAAGCTTTAAAGAGCAAAAATAAGCAGAGGCAACAACTCTACACTCAAAGAGGTTTGTTGACAACGAACACTAACAAGTATTTAAACATACACAACATGACAAAGAAACTCAACCCAATATGACTCCCCCCAACCAGGAGGAGTCTCTGGAGAAGGTGGAAGAGTCACAGAGAGGTAAATTAAGAACTGAAGGTTCCTCCTCCTCCATTTCCCATTATCAAACATATGTTAATGCCTTCTGAGTGACTGGGAGAGGGGGAAGGGAGGAATTAATGATGTTCTGATGTGGCTGCGGCCAGACTGTTCCATTCCTGGCACAAAGCCAAGACTTACATGAGGAAACTCTCCAAAAGTACCTTGTTTATCTTGTGGCAATAGTTGTGAGCTGTTCTCTTGAACTTTACTCCTGGCACTGGCTTCCTGCTCTTCTGACCATTCCACATTATCCCTGTTGTGAAAAATAAGATGAACTAGAGCTAAGCATTGTAGGACAAAGACAGAGGGAAAGAGAAAGGTCTGGAGAGCCCTCCAAACGGGCAGGGGTGCAAGTGTGTACCCAATTCTAGCCCAGCACCAGCACAACAGCCTAGTCAGCACATGCAGGTACTAGTCCTGAAGAAAATCATGGAAATGCAAACAGAAGGGATCCTAAATCTGTCACATTTTGATACTCAGCCAAATTTAGAGGTAGTACATCCTTGCTAAAACCATGAGGGCACTCAGCACAAAACTACACTGTCTTTCTCAAGTTAAAACAAAAAAGGCAGTTGGGTTATTTGGAAGGTAAGTGTTAAATTAAATCAAATTATGAGAAAAATATGCAGGAAGCTTTAAAGCAGTAAGAATTATTAATAACTTCAATGCACATACACAGCTATTCAGTCATTAAAGTGACTCATTTGGCCTTTTTTCATTAAAACAAGTGAATGAAATACAGAATACAAGGCCCAAGAAGCAGTTCTTGTCTCAGAAAGAATTAGTCTTTTGATTTTAATTCACAAAACAAAGGCTTAAATGTTAAGTTTGTGAAAAATAGATTACTAAGAATTTTCACAGAAAACTGAGGATATGCTTTTCTAACATACCTTTAGTACAGAATAGTCCCACAAGGAA
This sequence comes from Dryoscopus gambensis, assembly GCA_013389985.1. Classification (NCBI taxonomy): domain Eukaryota; kingdom Metazoa; phylum Chordata; class Aves; order Passeriformes; family Malaconotidae; genus Dryoscopus; species Dryoscopus gambensis. Next base: position 85,694 of record WEIT01020458.1, on the reverse strand, counting down.
TGAAAGGCTGACACATATGAATATTACTTAAATACAAGTTAAATACAACAAATTCTTAACAAGATATAGCAGCCAGAGACCAAAAGTGGATCTATTTACCTCAAAAATGCAAAACACCTTCAGTTCCCAGCAAATTAGAGAATTTGGATGTTTAACTGACTTAAAACAACTTCTGTATCCAAATAAAGAGCTCCTTTTCCAAGCACACATCCTGGCACAACCTCACGGAAGGAATGATAGGTTATGGATTTCTGACAGCAATTACCTTTACTAACCACAGCAATAAAACAATTCTACAACCACAGGAGCCTAAGGAACGCTACTGCTTCGGGAGGGGCTGAAAATGGCTCAGAATCCCCTGTCGATCAGTCCTGAAGACTCAGGACACCCTAGGGATCAAAGGTTCAGGAGCCCCCAAACGATCAGTCCCCAAGGCTCAGAACCACGCAGGGATCGGACCCAAGTGCCCAAGACCCCCGGGGACCAGCACTCCGGAACACCGGCCGCATAGGGCAGTGCCCTGCCCGGGGGTGACAGTCTCCGCCCGGCCGCCAGCCCTACACCCACCCGCTCCCTCAGCCCGCTCCGCGCCCTGGTGGTGTCCCTCGAAGCGAGCCCGGAGAGGAGGGTGGCCACCGCGGTCAGGGCCCCGTGAGGCGGAGCGGGCAGGTTGCGGCTGACCCATTACACAGCGCTTGGCCACAGACACCGCAAATCGGAGAGGCGACGGCGAGCCCGCCCCGGCCACCCCACCCCACCCCACCGCCGGGCGCGGGACGGCACCACAGGGCAGCAGCTCCCCGGGT